>JAOTQG010011530.1:0-15989 GCA_025631175.1 Iris virginica
GTGCTTACTCTCACGCCAGAGCGTTTTAGGGGGAAACTCCCCACTCCCCCCCCCCCCGGCTCTATGACAGTGTCCTTGTCTTGCAGGTTCTGTAGCCGCCCCATGACCACCATCAGCGTCGCCTAGCTCGCCGCTGCACGCCAAAAAAAGTGTGCATCATGATGCTGGTTAAGAATAATGGGGCGAGGGCATTGAGATTTTGGATGTACCACCAGAACTTACTCTGATTTTGTTGCAGCAAGATAGGAATGATCAATTCCTCTCTATTTTGGGACATCGAGCCCATTAGCATATCGAAAAGTATCGTCATAAGAAGGCAACCATGAGAGGCGCGTGCGCATCATGCGGAATCTTAAGAAGAACGATGAGATAGATAAGTCACATCTATTTGCAGTACTTTAAAATTTACTTCAAGATATATCCCCTTCCATCCAAAAACGAGTGTCTCGGTCGAGAACAATTTGTGACACTCATTTTGAATCAAGGTAAAATTCTTCTTCCAATAGTAGTGGCACAAACCATCTCAAGAGTTTTGTATCAAGTGAGCTTAGTACTCGTCAAAAAAAGAAACATCCACCATCACCGCATACAAATAGCAGTTAATGCCATGAGCAGGACTCAGTGAAGACACAACGGCATTATATTAAGTGGCAAGTTATGAATGTAGAACAATAAATATTGAATAAACCCTTACCATGCATACAGGTGAGACCTTTACACTCAACACGAGCAAATTGAGTACTGATTTTTCGACTCAATGCTCCAGTTTGTTTTTATTCTGGAGAACCTCAAGATCTTTTTTGTTCCTATAAACAAACGAAGAATGCATGACAAAACCAAGGGTATAAAAAACTTGGCCCTCAAACAAAAATGTTCAAGTCACATGGTCACGATTGATCATCAAGGGGAGGAAACAGTTGGAAACCTAAAAGAATATGATTTTCTTCTTAAAGCAACATAGTTTCTGGATTCTCGATGTAGCCTTTGTATGCTGCCAGCCATTCTGCACCTATAGCACCTGCATTCAAAGTAATCAAAAAGGTTAGTGTTCTCATATCATCCGAATTTCAAATTTTGTTTATGAAAAGAATGACAACTCATTTTCTGACAGAGGGAGTGTATAGTTAATTGAGCCTATTGAAGGTAATGGCAAGTCCTACAACATCCTACCATCAACAACACGATGATCGCAGCTCAATGTTGAGGTCATGATAGAAGCAAACTCATATTGATCGGGCCCTGAACCAGGTAGAACTCTCTTCTCAGCTGCACAAGATCAATTTCACTGAGCAAAGAGAAAAGGGGGGAAAAAAAAGGATGTGCTAATGTGTAATTCGGCAAAGCAATCTTACCAGACCCAACAGCTAGAATGGCTGCCTGAGGAGGATTGATGATGGCACAGAATTGCTTGATGCCAAACGGCCCTCCTAAATTTGAAATAGTAAATGTGCCACCCTGCAAAAAGGATATCAGGACACATGTTATGAATACACCACGGAGGAGCTTTTAAAATGAGAGCTTTCTAAAACATCCGAACCTCGTAATCTTCTGGTTTCAAGCTGTTCTCCTTTGCTTTCTGAGCCAAATGCTTCACTTCCTCAGATATTTTCAACAACCCTTTCTTATCAGCATCCTGTTAATGCAAACATAGTTACCTTATAACATTGAATCTTATCATCATATTGATTTTAGACGATGATCTTGGACAACAGCGTTAAAACATGTACAGTGACTCACCCTGATAACAGGGACAAAAAGTCCATTATCTGTTTGCACTGCCACATTAATGTTCACACTATTAAACCTAGAATAGAATAG
This sequence comes from Iris virginica, assembly GCA_025631175.1. NCBI lineage: Eukaryota > Viridiplantae > Streptophyta > Magnoliopsida > Asparagales > Iridaceae > Iris > Iris virginica. The sequence continues at coordinate 1,819 of JAOTQG010011530.1, forward strand.
AACGCGACAGTAAAGATTTTGTTGTTAAAAGATAAAAAAATCTCGCGACAGTACATATTTCATCTCAGACAGACGATCACAGTTTCCAATTACAATAACGTACTGGCGAATATAGTCATTGGTCCATGAACTGTTGCACTGAGGCACTTTACGAAGAGCTAAAGCAGCAGCCTGTTGAAGAAACTTAAGGCTGTTATCAATGTCAAATTCTTAAAGCCATTGACTACAGGGCTCAATTTAAGAAAATCATAAATAAGTTATAATCTCATTAAGTTTTCAAGATAGAGTTGCTTAGTTCAACGTGGACTAAGAAAGAACCAAATACCTTAATTACAAGATCATTAATAGATAATTTTTTCCCTCCAGAGGCAGCTTGTCGAGAATTGAGCTGGGTCCTTAATCTGTGGATAAAAGCATCATTGAATCATTATAAAGGACTCCAACTTATAAACTGAGGTGCAAATCAACACTCACCTCAGAAGTTTGTCAACACATGTATCGACTGTCAAATAATAATGAGGAATAGTTTGCTTTGAGAGTAGCAGGCGTGATGCGGTAATCTGTCAAGAAAATACAATGAGTTACTTTCAAAGTTCTTGGAGAACTTGGAAGATTAAAAGTTTTTTGGGTATCTAACAATAGACGGAGCAAGTCTGCAAAGTATAGATTTGCAAGAAAATTGTCCAAGTGTCTAATTGAGGAAAACACAAATTATAATGATCAGAAAAGACAGTCTAGATAACCTTTCTTATCTGAGCAACAGGAATATCAGTGTAATCTAAATCTGTAGCTGTACCCATCTGACCCTTAGAGGTAGCTGCTGAAACTTCCTTCCCACAGGATGCTTAAGGGTAGGGAATATTTCAAAAGAAAAAAAATATATAAAGAGTCAACACATTACAAGTGGAACAGCATGGTACAGTAGCAATAAAAGCATTAGCAAACACAAATCAACAAAACAAAGTATGTGAGGACCATATGGTGGGAAAATACCCAAGTAATCTTCAATATCAGCCTTCACAATGCGTCCATCAGGACCAGTTCCTTTGATGCTTGAGAGAGTAACCTAATCACAGGAAATATTTACATACATCAAAGGAAACATAGATAAAAGCAGCTCAACAAAAACAGCAGCTGTATTTTATTCGTTAGAACTATGATGCGAGTGAATAATAGCAATTTAAATTAAATACATTGTTATCTTCTGCTAATTTTCTAGCCAAAGGGCTGGCCAAAACACGATCTGCATCTGGAGCTGCACTGGGCTTTGCAACTTTTGGCTCTGGTGAACAGACGGGTTTCTCAACTGCCTGTTCCTTGGGAGGAGAAGCAACAGGGCTGCTTTGAGGGGGCTCAGCATCAGATGCTGCAGGTTTGTAATCTTTGAATTTAGCAATATCCTCCTTATCTTCAACAGTTATGGCAATCACCTACGGCAAAACATGTAACAGATCAGTTCAAGGAACCATCTCGACTGAAGACACGCCAACGATGAACATAGAAGTTTGTCATTCTATTAGATGGTAGACAAGAGTGTCGACAAATGTGTTAACAGAATTTGTTTGGGTTGTACGATTCCAGTTATTCATGAAAATGAATGTAAAATAGCAGCCAGTGCAACAACATAGACATGTGTTCAGTTTTTTGATTAAGTGAAACCTTGAACAGATATATGGTTTGATGAGCTTCTGCAAATCTGTTTATTTCCAAGAATCTACAATGATCCAACAGCGCTCGGGCCCCGGGTACGATTGTTGGTGACTATATTGGGCTCCGTAGTGACAAGGACGTCAAGGATTTAAGTGGGGGAGTATTGTGAACCCCAATCCTTCATAGCATGGATCTGGAGTAGTATATCACCTTCGAGCACCAAAGTCATCCATGGAGTTTTGGGTTGGGCCAAAACGATCTAGATGTTTAGCTTACATATATGTACCTACGGTACATGGACCCTTCACTTTTGCCCAAGTACCCATGTCCGACACGACACGTGATGGGTGTGGGTATGGGTGTGGCTGTTTTGCACTACATTTGGTGTAATTTTTTATAATTTTGGAGGATCCGACACTCGGATCCGCACCCATGTCAGATCTTCCCAGCCAAGTCCAGGTAACATAGATATGTACAAGTGAATTAAATGTACAATGGTGAAAGACAATCTTGCCCTTTCTATAACTTTAGTAAATTTAATTTATTCTCTAAATACAAAGGTATTTTGGTCAAAAAGAAGACAATTGATTAAGATGTCCCTATGTTGGGCATCCTAACATGTTGTCAATTGAAAGAAAAGTTTAACAAGACATGAGACAAAGACGTCAAGGAGCTATTAGACCTGCACTAATCTATGGGAATGAATGTCCAGTCACTAAAATAGTACATATTAATAAGATAGTGGCAGCGAAATGTGAATTCTAAGAAGGATCTGACTTAAAACTAGGAAGGACGGAATTTGCAATAAACATATTAGTGAGCCGGTAAAAGCCGGCCCCCAGTGGGAGATAAATGGGAAAAAATTTCTTAAGATAGTCTGGACAAACACAATTTTATGGTATCATCCATGATCCATCAATCAACCTTGAGGTATGGGAAGACCAAAACTATAATGGACATCCGTAATAAAGAAAGATATAAATGACTGTAGCATGAACGAGGACCTTGCCTTGGACCACATAGAACATGGAAAAGGATTCCTGTAACCAAACAAGTAACTAGGATTAAAGCTTGATTGAGTAGTGTAAAAACACTGTTTCATGTCGTGCATTTTGGCAAAATTTAGTGATCCAGTATACAATTTGTCCAGGTTCATGTTGGTGCTTCGTACAAGCCAAATATGTAGCATACTCTATACCCAACTCAACTCAACTCAACCTTTGTCTCTATGGTTTGGGGTTGGCTACATGAATCCCTTTCCACCATTCTTATTGACATGAATCCTAACGATACATATCAGGAATACTTGAGAGATACACTTGAAGTTTTATGTAATAAGATCCTGATACTACTTCACTGATACCATCTCGGTCAACTAATCCCATTCGTGAATTTAGAGCCATGTATGATGTACCCTCCATGCTAAATGAGGAATCATAACGGACAGAGAGCAGCTAACAATTCTGAAATAGCAAAAAGCTAGCAGACTGCAGCCCATTTGTGAATTTAGATCCTGATACTACTTCAGTGATACCATGTCTGTCAATCCTATTTGTGAATTTAGAGCCATGTAAGATGTAACCTCCATGCCAAATGAAGAACTGTCAAGGCCACAGGGCAGCTGAGAATTCTGAAATAACAAAAAGCTAGAAGACTGCAGCCCAAGGTCAAATGAATCATACAGTGTAAGGTGCAGCGCTTAACATAGTTTAAGAGGGCGGGGGAAAGGAACCTTATACCGATTGTTTAACCTGACGTGATGAGCGAGTTTGGCCCTTGGGCAGTTAAGTACTTAACATATACTTAATTATCCGGTAGGTCATGTGTCTACACATGACTGAGTCAAGTATTTTTAATGGCAACTCATGCATAAGTTACATCAGCTTATCTAGAACAAATTCTCATTGAAGACAACTTCAGGATTCAGTCATGCAATGAGCCAGCTTAGCGAAACAAAAACAATGTAAGCAGCAGAATAATAAACACTTGCAAAAATAACTAGATGAAAAGTGGATTGGTACCATATAAAATCAATACCTCACCAACTTTGATTTCCTTTGCTCCATCTCCGCATACTATCTTAGCTAGATATCCTTCCTCCATACATTCCATCTCAACCGTAGCCTTGTCCTATCCATGTAAATTAATGCATTATCAACTATGCACTATTAACCAGACATTTTTAAAGGGAAGCATCATGAAAAGGAAACGAAGGAACCCATACTGTTTCAACTTCACAAAGTACTTCACCAGGTACAACTTGGTCACCCTCTTTCTTCAACCACCTTGCTATATTACCCTGCATTTCAGAAAGATAACATCATTTGAAGAAAGAAAGCTATATGCATTGAGTGGGATGCTGTCCCAAGCTCTGGAAAGGGAGTGCATGCCTCTGTCATTGTAGGTGAAAGAGAAGGCATTCCAATCTCTTGGTGTGGGGGAAGACCTGTAAGAATATTCAAATAGGCATTGATAAGAAGTCCTGCACCAATAACCATGAGCACGAGGGACTGGTTCAAGATCTCTTGCTCTTATTCTAAGATCATGATTCAGATAATGCAGACTGAGAAGGAGCACAGGACCATCCACTTCGCTAGGAAGTTGAATAAGTGATCAAAACTTCAGACTGCAAAATTAACATATTTTGCAGCAAAAATCCTATTCACATAACAACGGATTAAGTGGCCGCTTTCTATTTAGAATGTTACATTTCCCACACAAAAGAAGCATAAATAGATAAAATGGGCAAAAAAATAGATCATTGATGTAAAAGCAGATAGCTAACATACAAAGAAAATTTGCCAATTTATGCATCTATTTGCATATTAGCATCCTCCACAATTTATACAACTACTAGGCACATTCTGAAATAACAAGCAACATTGAACTGCTACACTGGCAACCCTAAATAACACGCACCATTAAACAGACACGAGTGAGGAGAGACCCAATTGGGTCGATAATTTTGTTTTTGCGGAGGTAGATAGAAGCATCTCAATGGCATATGAGCTCTCATTATAGAAAAATTAAAAACTCTGGAGAAGAAGAACCTGCAACATATTCAGCACCAAAACTTATAACACAGTTATATTCTTGGTGATTGATGGCCCAAGTTTTTGTTTCATATTAATATACAATAATCATAGAGGAGCAAAATGGAACATAAGAGCAAACCTGAATCGGATGAAAAATGCCTCCTAAGTTGAATCTGAGAACTGATAGGAACAAAGAACTCAATCAAAATAAGAATCTGGCCCAGATATGTACTAATTGTATAATTGAGAGGATTTACAATTTCCTTCAAATTTTACCATGATATTCCTCTATTAAACATCAAACCAACCATTGTAGTTTCCACATTCATTGCTGCCCTAGTAGCATCCAGTTCGTGGATTCCTACAGAAGCAACCTGATAAACAAAGGTAGCAAGTTAGAATCATTGATCTTCTATTCAACGTTGTAATTGTCATGCAGCTGGATGACTCTAAGGATAACCCAAAAGGAAGGAATGAAATCTGAACTACAGTATATTAAAGTAGATTAAATGGGCTTTAGGAATTCCATTTGTCTATTTTGAACACTTGGCATCTCGAGAGTGTTCGGATCATTTAATTTCCGACCGGTACAATTAGAAGAGTCAAATTAGATGAAAGGTTTAGATGTTCTCTAAATTAATTATAATTGTTTAATACCTTTCACTACATATATAAACTAATACCATAGATTAATGTGCTATAATTAAATCATTAACCTAAAGCTTTCGACTCGAGATTTGGGCTAATAGAGGCAGCAGTTCAACAGTCCAAAAAAAATTTCTTAGAAGAAGCGTAACCAAACCCAACTGCCGATCTATTCCCCTTCCCCAAATGCGCCCAATCTCCCTCAACGCAGAGCCAACTGGCAGCGCCTCCAACCCCCGTCGCCCTCCACCAGCAAACCCTTATCGCCGCTCCGCTCCGACCACTTCTACATCTCTCCATCGTCTCTATCTAGAGAGGACCTAATTGAGGAAATGCTGCCTCTTCCAATGGCGGTAAGTCTCCCTCACCATTGCTCTATTCTCTCAGTCTTTACTCACAATCTCTCACTCTACGTACCATTCTCCTCCACCACCATGACTCTTTCAGGTCCAAAACCCAATGTCGCTGATTTTGAACGACCCACTTCTGGAATCACGAGCCAATTCAACTGTGTGTGGTTTACTGTTGTGTGGAGTGGAAGTTGGGTTTATTTCCAATTTGGGTTTCAGGTGGGATTTGGCTTTTGAGATGGGTTCTTGATTTGGAGTTCGAACTTATTTGTTCGCCTTCAAACCTCGCAAGACTAAATCAACTTCTTCGCGACTTACAGCTTGACCATCGGAGACTGCAAATTCCAGCGTCCTCCGACCTTTCCTCCCTTCCTCTGTTCAACAAGCAATTTTTGGAGGTAAATGATTTTCTAACATTTTGCAAATCTCTCCCTTCCCCAAGTGTTCTTCGTATCTTCTTTCACAGGTGGGGTGCGGCAGAGATGTCGTTCGAATCCAAGAATGTTGGAGGAGGGTTGCAACCGGAAAGCAATTGGTCAGTTGATAGGTTGTTATTTATGATAATTCCTTCTTCCCCACAGTGAGTGAACAACTCTTCTTCTCTTCTGCTCCTCCAATATACATAGCTATATACATTTTACATTGTCGCTTGGTCTTTTGCAACTTGGGTTTTCATTCTAATTAGTGAATTTGTTGTTTTAATGTTCACACAGTTTTGATGGCTAAGCTTCTTTGATTGCTTCAATCTCTTATATGTAATTTTTTTTTTTTTGGGGGGGGGGGGAGGTAAATTCAGTAGGATGTTGAGCCCTGCAGTTCCGCCCAATTTCCAGCCCGTACGGAGATCCTGATTCCTGAATCTGTGAGAATATCTTCTCCTCAGAATATACACATTCACACTTACCTTTCTTTTTTGGGTACAAATGTTTGAATTTGCATCAACTTTTCCTGGTGCGGTTTTGCTGCTGTTATTACTAATCTATGGAGAATAATATATTTTTTCTTTTCTCTTTGGGGCTTAAATTATGTAGATTACATGAGTAATTTGGGATTTGAAGTTAAGTGGTGGGTTTGATTTTTTTTCATAATCTTTCTAGATATGCAGATGGATTTGTGTAATCTGTTCTCTCTGGTTGTTTTCTTGAATTGGTGTTTCTCTTAGCTATTTTTGTCTTAAAACTTGAGAAAAAATGTGTAAAGGCTGTTTTGGGATTTAAGTTTTAGTGGTGGGTGATACTTTGATACTCTTCCTAATTCTTTTTGTAGAAATTTTGCTTAAATTTTCCATCTTCCCTTTGGTTCATGGACGGAATAGGACATCAATTCTATAAGGGTTAAGCGAAAGTGGACCATTCGTAACGGAAAATTAACAGGGAGTACGATGTTGGGTTGGTTTCGTCTGATGGTGGTTGTATTTCGGGGTCTGAGTCTGATGATTCGGATTGGTCAATTTAATCAAGTTCTATTGTAAATTTATTAAATATATTTATTCTGTTAAATAACTTTTGACTTCCTTTTTGTAGATTGTCCTTGGATCAACTTGATACTAATTAATGTGACCGGCACTATGTTATACTCTTCCGTTGTAAGGCGAGAAGTGTGAAAAGAATTAGGGTGCGTTTGGATGTGGAGTTTTTCAATACGTTTTGTTTTCGTTTGTATTTTGTGTTGATTTTGTGTTGGTTTTAGTTTCGTAAGAATTTTACAATTTTGTCCTTCATATTTTAAAAAATTACATGATAGTGATGGAGAGAGAAAAAGAGAGTGATAATTGTGCTTTGATGTGATGTTTGATAGAATATAAAGGTGGTATAGGGGTATGTAAAAAGAGTAGATGAGAGAGAAAAATAATATTTTCCAAACTTAACTCGTGAACGGATTTAAAAAACTTCACACACAAACACACCCTTAGCGTTCTGTCAGAGAAGTTTTGAGTATGCTTGCTAGAGAAGATGAATTCGTAAGTGTTTCAATACATCGACTTTTTCCAATTTTTCATTTTACTATGCTATGTTTCATAGTATATAACAGTGTATTTAATTTTATTATAAGGTGGATCCTATATTTGTCTATGCCAAGATCAAGGATATTGATGAAACAAGTGGTTGGAAATATGGTTGCTGTAGAGATTCAGTAGAAAGTTGTATTTTCAAGATTATATGCTCCAGTCGATCATTTTCTAGAACCAACTATATTCATGTTGATCTTGCTATGATTATTTTTGTATGTTACATGTAAATTTTAAATTTATGCGATAAACTATCAGTATCAGCTTGAAGTCACGGTAGAAGATAATAATGGAGAGTTGAATTGTGTTTTGTTTGATAAAGAAATGATGAAGATTGTTCAAGATAAGGCTGTTGATCTCGCGTCCAAAATGGTTGAAGTATGATTCACCTTAATTTTTACTTAATTTTTTTTTAATCGTCAGATTGCCATTGTTTACCATCTTTTATGTGGGTTGTAATGTTGACTTATTAATTGTAGGACAATAATGAAGAACCAATTCCACCTATGCTTGGGCAAATCATTGCAAATTGGTATGCTCCCGAATACATGCAATGGCTATAGTCAGTGGGACTGCGTGAAAATTTCGCAGTTAGCAAGTGTTTAAATGTAGTTCCATGCCGTGCATAGCACTCTTTTAGAGCTAGTGCAATATAAATTTCGCACACCTTGGCAGGATTTATAGCCCTGTAACCTCGAGCAAACCGGGCTGTTGGTGAAGTGCAGCTACTTGAAGACTTGGAAATACCTACACACGAACAAGACAAGTGACCAATACAACGTCAATGCATGAGATTTGCATGTAAATTTTCTTCTACGAGCTTGGGGAAAAGGTGGGCAGTGAAGCACCAGATATCATGCTAGAAATCAGTAACAGGCTAGAAAATGAATGTGTAAACAGTATCCCAGCATGTAAACAAGAAAGCCTTGATAGAAACTTGAATACATCAAGTTGCCGTGTCACAGACAATAGTAAGTTCCAACCTAAGGGGGAAAAGTGCATATATTTTACTAGCTGCAAATACTTAGGATAGATGGACACTATTTGAGAGCAAATGGTTTTCATTCTATGGAGCAGAATGTAAAGAACTAAAAAAGAACATGCATTTGAATTAGTGTATCTGAAATGAGAACGCAAAGATGGTTATTTCTTAAAACTAGAAAAGCGATTTTTTCCCCTTGATGTTAAAAAAATGGGGGGGGGGGTGCAGAATTGATCTAAAATCAAAATGAACATGTTGAGTTGGCAATAGTAGCTCTAACAAGAGACAAAATGAGATAACGTTTTTCTATGGTTGTGTTCTCCTGGGTGATTTTCACCCGGGTTTTTTGTTTTTGATTTTTCTCTCTCATTGATCCCACAGTTTTTCTATCTCTCTCTCTCTTACTTTTTACTTTAATGATTAGAAAAACTCAAAAAATCAAATCAATAAACCACTCATCCAAATGCACCCTATGTATCCCACAAAGTATAGTAGTTACAAAGTATGAGAATGGGATCACACAACCAAAATTGATGTCAATGATAATAGATTAAAAGGATATTAGAGTGATTTGACTGATAAAAATCGAATAGGATCAAACATAATGGCAAGAAAGATTCATGGAGCTGTAGCTGACTCCAAATAACTGAGACAATTGGTCTATCGTGTGGATTTATACCTCAACAGGAAAATTTTCAGTTTGGTTAACTTAGCTAGGAATAAGAGTTTCAAAGTTTGATTCAGACCAAAGGGTGGTTGATTGCCAAGGGAAAGATGAAAGAAGAGAAAGACCATGAACAGGCTTCCAATATGGCTGTAAGCCAATGAAGTAAAATGCTTAAACCCTGGAGAATATACATGGGAAGATACAATAATCACAAAAATTATATTTAGAACCCAAAATGAAATTATTGATTATCTATACCACACTAAATCTGGTTGTGCAGCACCATACAGTAGCAAGTTTCTGTATGCTACCCTTAGATACACCGAACAAAATCAAGATGCAGCTCCTCCAATCTAACATAATTATGAGTTATGACAATAACTTCCCATCCTCAAATATTACGTAAACAACGTTGGGACTCTCCTCTAATTCACGGGTGAAATGGAGACTAAGTTCAAATGGACATTAAGATCATGGAATGCATGCATTTCACTTGGATAAGGAAAATAAGAAAGCAGTGAAGAAACATCAAGAGCAAGTTTCTGGTTGTGCAGCACCGTACAGTAGCACGTTTCTGTATGCTACCCCTAGATACACCGAACAAAATCAAGATGCAGCTCCTCCAATCTAACATAATTATGAGTTATGACAATAACTTCCCATCCTCGAATATTACGTCAACTGGAACTCCTATAATTCACGGGTAAAATGGAGACTAAGTTCAACTCGACATTAAGATCATGGAACGCATTTCCCTTGGAAAAGGAAAATAAGAAAGCAGTGAAGAAATTCTAACAGGTTCCATCAAGAGAGCGAGGTCAGCAACTTACATTCTCCTCTTTCAGAGCAGTGCCGCATATCCGTGACAAACCAGCAGACCAAAAGTTCGGGATCCTTTCGCAGCAAGCTTGGGGCATTTCTACACTGTGTACGTAAGAAAAAACATGATAGAGTGAATATACGTAGGAGCCACCAGATGCATCCATTCTCTGAACAATGTTTGCGTGAATCGAATGTTTGTACATAGTTCAAACTCTTAAAGACACGTAGAAAAGCTAAGAGAAAATAAAACATTCAAGGTTCCGGCAATTAATAACTAAATTAAAATGTCCCTTCGACACTAACGGATATAGTCATGCATTCAAATAAGAGTTCAAATGCAATTACTTGTCAAAAGAGAGTATAAATATTTGTAAAGAGTAAAGTAACACTTCTTGAGAAGTCGTACAATTCCAGGCATAGAGATTATATATGCAAGTTCAACTTACTTGTGAAAAGAGAAAGCATAAAAGTACAGACTGTATTCATCCGCTATATTATTCTGAAAAACATCTTGAGGAACCATCAACCATGCTAGATATATCCAAGGCTCCAAGATTAACTTTCAGTTCTTTAAGAAAATATATCATAATTTGATGCCTATGATACACACCAGTCTCAAAAGCTCGGGTAATAATTCTACGATTTAGTGTGTATATTCAAACTTTTGCTCCTCAGGGAAAAAAAAAGATTGTAAAATACTAAAATACACTTATTTACAGATACGGAGCTTGTGATAGTTTTCTTTGCTAGACTTGAAGAAATGAATTTCAAAAAAGTTCCTACAATGATTTTATCACCTTGGGCAGATGAAAATCACAGAGGTCTAGGAAAGCTATAAGTTGATACGCAGGAAAAACGCAAACCCTAATTGATTTACGGAAAGAGGCGATAACAGAAAAACAAGAAGAGAAAAAACAATCGAGTTTGCAGGAGCCAGGAGGATCGGTGGGTACATTAATCTCACAGCATGTATTAGATATCGTTTCAGACAAAACTAGGTGAAGCTTGTAATAGTATGGATGATGGAATTAACTTACCTCCCTTCAATTTCATGTATGCAAATAGTACACAATGTTCATATACCTTTCAAATGAAGATAGTATCTAAAATTATCAGACATGGATTGATCTACTGCCACGTAAAAAATTGATAGAGAAAATAAATATTATTACTCCCTCCATCCCTTTGGGTCTCAAATGCCTTATTGAAAGTCTCTTTAAAGGCCGTTGAACTTATTTTCTGTAGGACGCTCCAATATACTAATTACTAACATTTTGCAAGGAACCTGCTCAAATGAATGAATTTACATATAAAGAAGAACTAACTGATTGGATTGACCTTTGATAATCTATGGATGGTTTTGACATGGAAGAGTTTCACCTTAACTAGGCACAGAGACTAGTAAGTGACTCGAAAAGGGGTAAATTCCGTATTGATCTCTTATAAAATGCATGGATAATATTAGTAAAGTGTGAAGGAAAGTATAACCCTTCAAGTGGGATGGCTAAAAAAGGAAAGTATAACCCTTCAATTGGCACAGAGGGAGTAGAAAATATACCATCTCCTTTCGAACCGCATAATCCATTTTCCTTATCTAAGAGTCACATATGACTAAATCAAATCAGATCATAGCAAACTCATTATTATTTTAGGTGATATATTTCAAGTTTTCAACCACTAAAAACTGAATTCAATTGTATTCCCTCCACGCCAAAAAAGAATGTCAAGTTTTGACACTCATCTTGAGGTGGAGGGAAAAAAATATTTTGTATAATACCTTATATGGATATAATCAGTTGGTCAATTTACATTATTAACAAAAATAGTCAAAAGTGGACCATTTGTATGGAATGCAAGTGTTATGTGTGTGACTGATTTGACATTTTGTACCTATAACTTCTACCTAGTGCTTTGAGTAAACTCCTTCACGAGATCGATTTATCACACCTGACTTCCACAATATGTTATAGTCCCTCCGTTCCGTCCAAGGTGCTACTCTCCTTGACGGAACATGGAAATCAACATAGGACAAGTTCAAATCAAACTGTGACTTTCTTTCATTAGGTGAAAAGAATTTACTCAATACAATCTATTTTGAAAATACAATGAAGTGCAATTTTTGTATTTTTATTTTGTAATATCTATACATATCTTTAGTCAAACACATTACTTAATGGACCTAAAAAAATATACAAAAAGTGATTCTTTGCATGAAACACATGGATGGTTAAATTGTGTTTCTCAAGTAGGTTTTTTAGTTCTCTAAACCTCTACCTTTTCGTAGCACTTTATATGATCCAAAACAGAGTGTATATCGACGTTGTCTAGAAACATCTTCATTTACTTGAAAGCTTTAGACAATTTTCAATGCCGCTGACATGAATTTTGCAGCAAAAATTTCCGAGCAGTGAATGTCACACCATTTTCTTTAATATGTTCGGAACAAAATAGTTCAATTAGCTTTACTCTGCTCTGCCCAAATTCTGCACCGATTAGCACGAGAACAATTCTAACAAACATAAGACATAACATTCACTCATAAATCACAATATAACACTTAAAGAAATTGCATATCGTTCAAATAAAGTTATCATCATGTAACATTTACCAATCACACCATTAAAACTACACATATAAATGACACAAGTATGCATATACACGTACACCAAAAAGAAAGATATATATATATATATATATATACAATGAATCGTGGTGATACAAAATTATGAAAAGAAAAAATCGGAACCTGCTTAGAGTGACGAAAGATGTGAGATACGTAAGTCATGATTCGACGGGAGTAATGACACAATCCCTCCTTCACGAAAAAGCCGATACCAAAGCATAGAACAACGTACTATTAAAATCAAGCCGGGAAGACAGATAATGCTCCATCTCAAGAATTGACGCCTACTGGATGTGGTATCAGCAAAAACCAACCTCCTTGTTGACGGCAGCGGCAGTGTTGGTACGATCGGAGGAAAATTGGCGACAGAATAATGGGGTTGAGAGTGAGCTGAGGTCAAGAGGATAGGGGGATCAATAGGAGAATGCTGGTTTTTGACAAGGTAGAAGGCAAGGGCGACGGCGACGGCTCCGGCGGAGTGGAGGGAAGGACAGAGCGCCTCACACAGATCGGGATAGGAAGAGGTTTATTGAACGGTTTTCTTGGGTTTTATACGGGGAGGTATTGCACCGAGTTCAAAATAGGTGAATTGGCCCGTTTCGGGCAAAAAGACCTTTTGATCCCTAACTTATTATTTTTTAACCCTAATTTATTAATTTTTTGAAGTAGTAGTCCCTATTTATTTTTTTGCCTTAATTTTATACTCAACCTATTAAACAAAATCTAATTTGGTCCCTAAAATCAAATTCATATGTGGCATTTTTTTAAGGGTAAAAGAGTAAATTTGTTGTGCTGATCGGTAAATAAGAGTAGGCTCCTCCTCACGCGATCTTCTCCCTTGATCTATTATATCCCCCCTCTCCTGATTGATCTTCTTGCCCTAATTAATGAGGACCGAAGCCGAGCCTACGAGATAAATTGAAGTTGCTTCATGTAAGCATCCATCAACACATATGTACGTTGATTATTTCATCTATTCTCATGTCCCCTTTCTCATCTCCATTGTCATATTGAAATGCTAAATGGTTTCATTCCTTCATCCCGTGGGGTATGTGACAATCTTTAAATTTCATCTGTTAATTATTTTTTACTTACAGTTGTGCTCCTTTAATGGCATCATCGTCTTCATCCCGTAGTGACAACTGTTCAAGCAGATGGAATGAAAAAATTGTGAAGTTTAGGAATGAGATGTGTTTTTGTTCTAAGCGAGCAGTTTTGAAGATTTCAGGGTCCACGAATAATCTGAACAGATTGTATTTTTAAGTGTGAGAGTGAAAGCTGCAATTTCTTCAATTTTGGGAGCCGGATACGCGTGATGTTGACTGGGCAGTTGTTGGACAATTTTCTGGAAGTGGATTTGATTCTCAAATGTTGATGGACTTTAGAAGT
>JAOTQG010011641.1:0-15970 GCA_025631175.1 Iris virginica
CTCTCTCTCTCTCTCTCTCTCTCTCTCTCTCTCTCTCTCTCTCTCTCTCTCTCTCTCTCTCTCTCTCTCTCCTAGCTTACAGAGTGCTAATGTTAAGAGAACCTAAAGAAACAATATGAGCTGTTACATCCATAATGAACAGATCTGGTAGTAAAAGGTTTTTCTCTCTCTTCCATTTCCTTGCAAAACCCCCAAGTTACTACTAGTACCCATTTTTCTTAACATAGATCTAGTTTCTTATAGCTGCTTTTGAGTCTTCATTTAAGTTTTTTGATCACTGCTCAAGTGGGAACCCTCAAATAAAAGCTACCCTCCAGCTAGGTCATACTGTTCTTATCAATATATACTTTGATCTGCACATTTGTTGCCTAGATCTTCTTCCATCCACATGTATATATAGATCCTCATTTAAGTTTTTGGTTCTTTTAATTATATATGATTAATTACTTTTATTTATATTAATTAAAAAACGTCAACAACAAATAATTAACTCGGCAGAATCTCAACGGTGAAATCGAGAGAATCAAGAAGGAGAATGACAATATGCAGATTGAGCTCAGGTAATTTGCAGTACTTCTCTAGCTGAATTACTAATTGCTTGCTCTCTCTCTCTCTCTCTCTGTGACACACACACAGTTTCATTGATCTGTTTTTAAGAATAATAATTAATTTGTTTGCAGGCACTTGAAGGGAGAAGATATTACATCTTTGCATCACAAAGACCTAATCGCTCTTGAAGATGCGCTTGAGAATGGACTTTTGAACATTCGCAGCAAAAAGGCTAGCTAGCTACACACTTTGATCACTTTTAATTCTTCCATTTTGAAATTAATCTAAAATTATGAATCTGACTTTCACTTGTTTTTGATCTATCTGCGATAGTCTGAGATCCCGAAGATGATGAGCAAACATGTATGGAACTGATCTCCAGCTCTCTCTATGTCCGATTCGTAGATCTTTAATCATTTTCCTTTTCTTAAAATTCCAATTTTCACTAGAATTTTACCCAAGTAGATGATACAAATATAATGTGGTTCTGACAGAGATTTCATTTGATTTTTGATTTTTGTTCTACCCTTGGGGAATATTGTTTCAGGGACAAATATTAGAGGAGGAGAACAGGCACCTCCAGTATATAGTGGTACGTATACGATGATCGTTTCCCATAGATCATTTCCACACACATATCGTCACGTTTTGTGTGTGTGTGTGTGTATTTGTATAAATGAATCCATGATCCCTACAAATTTATAAACATGGCTCAAATTACATCAGTGCTTGAGGGATTTTTTCATGTGCATATGTGGTGCGAATTTAATTGAAGCTATCAGTGAAATGAACCGAAGAATATATGGAAAACATTGTTCTGTATGTACATAAATAAATAGTTGAAGGTTTGATGGTCCACATTTTGTAGGCAATGTGTTGTTTAATCTATCTAACAAACAAATCATATGATGACCCTATTCGGAGCCCTAACTTTACGGTTTTTACAACCAATTTTAGTATTGTTAGTTTGATCGATATTAACTGCAAACCTAATAATCCACATTACAAAATAGTAATAACATGTATAAATTTTATGCTTCTTTTTGGGCAGCAACAAACTGAGATGGCAGCGATGGAAGGGAACGTGGGGGATCAGATGGACAACGGGTACCATCAGAGAATGAGAGACTACAACCAACCAGCTGATCATCATCAGGTGCCCTTTGCATTTCGCGTTCAGCCAATTCAGCCGAATCTACACGAGAGGATTTGATCATGATGCGAATGTTAGACCACCTCATGCACGCACACATGCCCGGACCGTGCTATTATAAGTTGCCATATGATCCTCATGAATCTTAATTTGAAGAAGAAACCTAATTATTAAGTATTAGAACTGTTATAGTTTAAGGTTTGTGCAATAAGCTGTTGGACTTATATAGTCTGTGGATTGGATTAATTAAAGCTACTTGCACATGTTGCATCATGTGATGATGCTTATATATTATGGGTGATATATATATATATATATATATTGTATGGTGATTAATATGTTATAAATGTATAATCTGTAACCTAGCTAGGGTTGATCAGCTTACTGATTATAATTAACTCATATGTTCTTTTTTTTTTTTGGACACCAAAATAGAATTTTTATTCAGCACAATCATTCACGATTACATTTTGAAGAAATAAATGAATACACTTAAACCAAAACTTACAATCAGAAATAGAACCGCTACCCGAGCCACAGAGTGAGCAGCGTGATTTGCTGACCACTTAACAAATCCAAGAGAAGAGCTAGACACCTCTTTTAATAACTGACGACAATCTTCAACAACCCTTCCAAATGGCGAGTTATCCACGATAGCACCATTAACCGCTTTTACCACTCCAAGCGCATCCATCTCAAACCACATTCTCTTCCATCCCATATTTTTGACCCAGCTAAGGGCCTCCCGCAGGCTAAGCAATTCGGTCGTTGCCGCTCCGACACACCCCACTACCTGAATGCAAGCCACGGCCACCACAACACCATCATGATCCCGGACTACTGTGCCAACCCACTTTTCCGACCCCCGTTGGCAACGAAGCATCAATATTGCACTTCCACTGTCCCGAACCAGGCTTTGTCCACCTAACTTTCTCGGTTGATGCTACCACCTGATTATTTCCACAGCCACGTTTGTTAGCCTCTCTCCACGCCAAAAGACTCCCCCGCCCAGACAAATAATACTCAATGTCGAGCCAGCGGAAGTACTCCAAATAATTATGTTTCTATTATACCATAACAACCACAACCTCCTTAATTGTCGACCCCATCTCCATTCGCCACAGTTTTTCAAGCCAAAAAATTACACTTCCCTCCCCCACATTCACAACAGGAACACCCATAACTAGCCACCAGTCTTTAGTCAGCCTACAGGATGAGAAACAATGTTACCCAGATTCTTCTTCGATATTACATACCGGGAAAATATTAGAGACTTTCATATGCTTTTGTCTCAATCGATCTCGAGTTGGTAGAAAATCTCTACAAACTTTCCATACGAAGACTTTAACTTTGGGCGGAACGTTTAGTTTCCAAATTTTATTCCACATTAAAGAATTCCCATCTAGTTGATAGCTTCCATCACACAACATTCGATAGGCAGAACGCACGGAGTATTCCCCCTTTTTATCAGGGCACCAGTATGCCTTTCCTTTGAGAGCACTACGTGCTAGAGGAAAACTCAATACCTGATTCGCCTCGTCCTCACCAAAAATTGCCCGGACCACTGCTTCGTTCCACGCACGAACACCAGGCAAGAATAAGTCAGCAATGAAGGCATCCCGGAATCTCTCAACACAACATGAATTAGGAAACTTTTTCCCTATATCAGACCACCAACAGTCACCATAATTTTTATAGTGTGACATCCCCCAACCTGGAACCGAATCCCCTCTTTTAGTCGATCCTTAGCTTTCATTACAGCGCTCCAAAAACTGCTTTGATTGTTCACCTGACCAGCCTCAAATAAGCTCATGTGACGATAGTAGCGAGCTTTCAGAACACGCGCCAGTAACGATTTCGGTCTAGAAATTAATCTCCAAAATTGTTTCCCCAACATAGCTAAATTAAACTCCTTAATCCTCCGAAAGCCCATCCCTCCATCACTCTTAGGCACACTAAGTTTCACCCAAGAAGCCCAATGAATCTTTTTTGTACTTCCTCTATCACCCCACCAATACCCATTCAACATCTTCTCCAGTTAATCATAGACTCCGTCAGACAAGAGAAATATACTCATCCAATACATTGGAATAGTTTGAGCCCCACTCTTAATTAGAATTTCCCTCCCTGCCATAGACAATAATGACTTACTCCAGCCCGACATCTTAGTCCAGAATTTATCTTTAAGGAATCGGTAGGCCTTTTTCTTGTCCCTATAAACATAGGCATGCCCAGATAAAAGCCATAGTTGTCGGACTCATTAACCCCAAGGCATTCACACACATCATTTTTGGCGTCGTTGGAGGTGTTAGAGCTAAAATAGGCCTCAGATTTATCATAATTGACATGTTGCTCCGAGCCTTCTTCATACTCCTTCATACAATCACGAACCACAACCCCCTCTTCCTTATTCGCTCTAAAAAAGAGAAGACCGTCATCTTCAAGGAACAAATGAGAGATTACAGGAGCACCCTGAGCAATTCGACAACCATGAAGCCTCCCCCTTCTTTCTTCCCTCCTCAACACAGCAGAGAAGCCTTCAACACAGAGAATGAAAAGATACGGAGAAAGCGGGTCACCTTGACGTAGCCCCCGACTAGAAATAATTGGCCCTACACAATTTGGCCCATTCACCACATAGTATTTCACAGAAGAAACACACATCATGATCCATCTCACAAAGCAGGCATCAAAACCCATCCGACATAATATATGTTTCAGAAAGGACCACTCGATACTATCGTACGCTTTACTCATATCTAGTTTTAGTGTCGTACATCCCTTCACTCCACGATTCTTTCTCCGCATCCAATGCATGGATTCAAAAGCAATCAGAGCATTATCAGTAATAAGCCTCCCGAGTATGAAAGCACTTTGGAATTCTGCCACCACATGGTTGAGAACCTGCTTCAACCTGTTAGCCAAGACTTTAATTTGGACACAATTTTGTATAGGACATTACAAAGAGCAATTGACCTAAAGTCAGCTATGGTTTCTGGCCTCCCCTTCTTAGGGATTAGCGTTATATTTGTATCGTAAAGACTAGCAGGCATGCATTCAGAGTGTAAAATATTGATACAGATAAGCTCTACACACATCATGTCCTATAATATGCCAAAAACTTTGAAAAAAACCAAAATCCATCCCATCCCCCGGGGATTTATCCGGATGCATGGAGAAAACGGCCCGCTTGATCTCCTCCTCCGTAATTATTTCGGTCAGCATGACATTCTGATCGTTAAAAACTCGACCATCCACAGCTTCAACAACAGTCTCACAACGAATCAGACGAGAACCAAACAGATTACTATAGTAATTGGAAATCACCTCTCCTAACCCATCATCCCACGATCTCCAGCAGCCTTCATTATCCTTCAACTCAAGGATAGTATTTTTACGCTTCCTGGCAGATTCTTTAGCATGAAAAAAATTCGAGTTTCTATCCCCCTCCCACAACCAATGTTGCTTAGCCCTCTGACGCCAAAATGTTTCATGTCTCTCCAAAGTATTGGAATACAACACTTGTGCTTCCTTGAACCTCTGATACCCATCAGCATCACGCCTACCACGGTACTCTTTCATTCCCATCTTACTTTCTTTAATTTTCTCATGGAATTCCCTTGCCAAGGCTTCGCCCCACACCTTCAGTTCCCTACCACTGAACTCAATCTTTTGCAAAACCGAAGCCTCTGGATCATATTTTCATGTTCTTTCAATAATATCCTTACATTCTCTTTCTTTAATCCAGATGTTCTCAAAACGAAAAAGCTTGATCTTGACCACATAGACATGAGACAACGGGTGTAAAAAAATTGGAATATGGTCAGACGTTGCCGTGACCAAATGCTCTACCACAGCACTACGATACATTCTTCTCCACTAGTGCAGGACAAAGGAAAATACAAAATGTTTCTTGTGATACTTGAATTACCACCCGACTTTTTCTCAGTTACTCCAAAGTGAGTGTCATTACTTTAATTTTTGTAGAATTTGATGACTTTTTATATTCAAATTTGAATATAAATTATTTTTTTTCTTTTTAAAATCATTAACATATAACTTGCACTTTACATTTATTTTACAAATTAACGCTATTTATTTTTTTGTTTGCTAAAACTAGATAGATTATAAATAGAGAAATTTCAATTTGAATAATGGTCAAATTGACTATACGAAAAGAAATAAAGTGTCTTCGAATAGAATGGTGGGAGTACGTACCATAAGTTTTAATAATTTGATTCAATAAAATTATAACATTTGAAATCAGGCGGAGGCAAGGGGGAGTCCCCGCTCCCCTTATGCCGAAAACTCATTCATTGGGAGTCTCAATTTCCGACATTATGTCTTTCAACAAAAAATTTGCATTAATCCTAATTTTTAATATATTGGATTTATGATATTTGTCCTAATTTTTTATTTTTGCGAGTTTTATATCTTTGTATTTACGTCGTTTTGATGTGGAGTGAAAACATTTTTGAAGTTGGATGAAACATTTTTGTGATTTTTTTGTGTTTATTTACTAAGAAATAAGCATTTTCAAGATACAGCTACTCTCGCTTAATTGTCCGACTCGGGAAAAAAAATCGAGGACGTACGCTGCCCCCGAATCTCCGTACAATTTCGACCCCTCCTTAAAAGCATCCTGGCTCCGCCAATATTTGAATCTACATTAAGAATGCTATAATTTTGTGTTTAATATAGTTTTTGAAAAATACGATTAAAACCAAATCAAATATCCATTCAGAAAATATTCAATCAAGTTGATGTAAAATTAAACTTCATTTTAACATATGGAGTAGCAAATTAAAATTCATTTTGAAACGGAATAGATGAAGTGACATGATTTTTAATTTTTAATTTTTCAAGAGCTCCGTTATTTATTTTCTAATTTTCTTTCTTATTTTTTTATTTAATTATTATAAAATATTATATTATATTATAAAAATTATTACGAATCGACTTATTCACCCGAGCCTTAAACGAGGAAAGGATACCTTGGGACTGGGATGGATTTGTGCATCAGTTATTTGGTCCATTCGACCTCTAGGAGTTGATATAGAACCTTAGGACTGGGTTTGGGATAGAATTGAGTTTAAGTCTTTCGGATTGTTTGGATTGTACAACCTTGGATTTAATTTTAGTTTTTGACATTTTTTTCCTCTTTTTCTCTTTGATCATCGTGATGCTGCAAAAAGCTTCAACCGAGATGATTTGCATCGGGATATGCCTCATGTCTCTGGCGGCGATTCTGACGGCCTGTGACCTGAGAAGACGAGCAAACTGTGAGTCGAGCCGAATTTTCACCCAGCTAACGGCCTCTGGCGTGACAGTAAGCTCGGGACACGAAAAGTTTGGGGGAAAAGCCAGGGGTGTGTGTTTACCCTAGAGAGAATCTGCGTGTCTTAGAGACTCTGTGTCTATAAGTATTAGCGTTAGCATGTGAACCTTCGGTGTATTTTTTTGCCTTGTGTATATGCTCCTCTGTCACCGTTAATGTGAGCGTCTTTTAGTATGAATTCGAGCATGAGCCTTCTTGGGTATAAAGATAAGAGTACCTTTATAGCGTAGACGGTTTGATGTCACTATCCATGGAGACTTCAAGGGGTTCCTTCCATACCCACCCGTGAGTTTGTTAGTGGAGATTCTTTGATTCTATTGAGTTTGTTAAGCTGACGTGAAGATGGTCAAGATGACTTTGCGAAAAACGTGAATGAATGACGTCGTATGTTGTTGAGACGGTGTATGCCTGAACTCGTCGTGGGCCAACTATATATCCCTATGAGAAGTGTACCTCGATCTCGTCATAGACCAACTATCCCGATGAAAAGTGTATCTCGTCTGCTGAGGTGGACATATTTTCCTCTAAACATCTTAAATTCAAACCAAAAATGCATACATAATCAAAAGTCTATATTTTCCAAATGAGCCCGTGTCTTTCACCCATTGTTCTTCACTAAAGTCTGAAGGACACTAATGTACAATATATAAGGTTTTAGGTTCGATTCCTTCTCATGCCCCCTTGGGGCAAAAAAAAAAAAAGTTAACATTTCTTCACTAAAGTCTGAAGGACACTTATGTATTCGGACATTTTATTCTTTAAATTATTGACGCAATTGGGTCGTTGCGATTACGGGTTGGATGTCTAATTGGCCAGGCGGTAATGATAGTATCTTGTACCGGAACCGGTGACTCACTTTTTATATGTGATTTTGATAATAATTGAATTTAAAAAGTAGATATAAAAGAATATGAGAAAACGTGATGGAACTAATGAAAGAAAAGAGGTAATAATAAGTAATAATGCGAGAAAGGAACATAACGGGTAACAAATCACATCCCTAGTTCCCATCTATGTAGAATCTACTTAAATTAAACAAGAACATACCGATTCAATTAAGTTGGAACAAATTGAAATTCATTGTGGAATTGACACACGCATATACTTGTAATTACCACTATGCAGTTGACAAATGACCCTTATTACAAGAGTGCTTGTACCCCAGAATTCGAACTAGCCTGTTTTTGATTTTTTAAAACCTTCGTCCCGAATGGTTACAAAGCCACCCTATATTTTCGTAAGCGTTTGGCTTTGATCCAATTGGGGAAGCGAATTAATTATAAAAACAAGTTTTTTATTGGTCGATTTGTTATTGAGCAAGGAATAATATGATCTACGAGTAATGGTCCCTTATAATTATTCATATTCATGGTTCTCTCTCTTTTTTGCACATTTTACTACTCCATCCCTCGAAAAATAAGCATCACTTTCTAATTTATTTCGACAAATTTAATTAATTATTGACTAAATATTTATAAGAACTTAACATGTTAAAATTAATAGATATTTATAATAAATTACTAATTATTTTTACAATGACTGAAATATTAAAACCTAAAACATTGATACATATTTTATAAAAATTAAAATTATGTTGAAATGTTGGGGGTGGAGGTGGGGGGGAATTGTTGAAGGGCTGATAGCCTTTGTCCGTACAATCTCAATAGCATCATCAGCCTCCAAACACAAAGTTGCCCCTGCCCAGCCCTGCAAGCAAATGTCCCGTACTTTGTTCATTGCTTTGGTGGAATCTCGTGGAAGCAATCAAAACTCAAAAGCACGAGTGTGCCAAAGAGACATGCCCAGCAAAATAGCCCTCAAAAAGAAGAATAGCAGGCTTGCTGCATCTCTTTTCAATATGATCCTCAAAAATCTTGAATTTAAGTACTTCCTTCTCTAGAACCAGTTTGAAACGCTAAAGTCCCGCAGCTTTCTAAGGTGTCTTTCCATTTCTTGTCTGGTTTTGTTCCACTCTTCCTTTTCTATCACTGTGGTCGGATCTTCCCTCTCGCTCTGGAATTTGATGAACCGCAGCAATAAAATCAGCCAAGATATATAACAAGCAGAAACTTAAAATTTAAGAGCTTTCTGTTGAAATGGTCACCGATGGAATTATTCTGAAAGATTCTCCATTATCCCGAACAATAAGCAAATCTTTCTTTCTATCCCTGTTTCTTCCTTCTGGGACTGTGACCTATTATGCAAAAGGAACAAAACCATTCACAAACCCGGTGGAGATTCAATAAAATCCAAGTCTTCCAACAGAAAATGAACATGAAGAAACGTGGAAAAGATGCAATAAGCCACAGTTTCACATGTTACTAACTGCCTTTGCAAATCGTAGACAAAACAGAGGACACTCAACAAATCAAGACACACAGCGTCATATAGCATGGTTGAGTAAGACCATCCAAAGCACCCTTTGTGACTTAACAGGTTGCTAGAATTGCCCTCTTAATGTTAGGGTAGGTGAAATTATGCAAGGCTGCAAAAGGTCAACAAATACACAGAAAGGAACTACCAAGAAAATGACTAACGGCGCACTCGGATAGGTTTTTTATTTGGGTTTCATTTCACTCCAAAACTCAATTCGTTCGCATAGGTAGCTCGGTTTGGTCAAACCGGTCTGTATTTTTAAAAACCTCACAGTACCCCTATGTCACCCTACCTGCAGCTTCCAATCCCATCCCATCTATTTGAAAAATGTGACACCCTCTCTCCTCTTTTGTTTCCTCTTTCATCTCTCTTCTTACTTTCCACCATACCAGATGTGACCAAGAAAAACCCATTACAGACACAATCAGAACACCAACTCCACCCTTACCTAGACCCAATATAAGAGAAGACCTAACACAAATCACTACCAAGACACGCTGCGTACTCGGTCAGTATGGCAATACCTACTACTGACTCGACCGACAGACACCATCACAAATCGCAGACTCTTCCATAGCCACAAGACCACAGGATAGAGGGAGAAGTGACGCATCCCCAACAAAAGTGCGCCAAACTTACATCACACGCCTTCGCGTTGGTTGAAGCTCCAATGACAGAGGGGAAGGGGCGGGAATTGAAGCCCTCTCAAACTGTCAAACACGAAAACACTCCGGTGGACATGTGGCTGATGCTGATCTAATGGCTACAAGAAGAGGATCATTCTCCATTTCCAAGAGAAAAAGAGATGCGCCAGAGCTATGCCTTCAAATGGGGCCCATCATGATGTTTTATGTAACATGTGAGGAGAAAGTTAAAAGTAGTCGTGTCATTGTTTGTGTATGCGGGTGGGGGGGTATTGTGGTAACTACTACAACGTCAAGAGGACATTTAGGATTCAAAATTGGTTGCAAGAGGGTAGTTTCGGTATGCAAGAACTCCCATCAGATGGGTAGTTATGTAACTCGAGCGATTTTCTATTCAAACAAGTAAACCTCGAGAGGATATTAAGGAATCAAAATTGGTTGCAAGAGGGTAGTTTCGGTATGCAAGAACTCCCATCAGATGGGTAGTTATGCAACTCAAGTGATTTTCTATTCAAACAAGTAAACCAAACCAAATAAAATAAAATCCATATAGGTTTTTAAAAACCAAAACCAAATCAAAAACTCACTTTCCAAACGAGCCCTTGATCATCAAATGCATTGTTAAGGATATCAAAAATGAGTCAGGATATGAGAGGGTTACAGCAAAACATTCCCACAATTGTTGAGCATCTATACAGTATAATAAACATTATAAATGGCCTGCCAAAGAAACGGGTAAGTATAAAGGGGAAAAGGCAGTTAATGCAGAGATAATTGTTACGTACCACAACTTTTCCCCTTGTAATTGACCTCGTTTTTGAATCAATAACATAAATCTCCTCAAAGTCGAGCACAAATTCGGAATCGCCCAACCGTCGGTTTCTATAGTGCTTTGTCAAGAAAACCTTCAACGAACAAAAAAAAAACTAGTCTGTGATGCATCCAAAACATGTAAAATTGAATTATCCAGAAAACATAATCCTATCATTCAGAGAGGTCAATAATTTTGCATGGTTACTCTCTTGCTAGCCACCCAAGTACAAAGCACAACATAAGAAATTACAATGACAGTCAACACCTAAATATATTTAAGAGTACAGAACCAAATACATATTACAAGGTAAACGTATTCTTTATCAACACCTAATGCAATTGGCCCATCCTCCTGCACCACGTCAAGATGAATTGAGTTGGGCCATAATAAACTAACTTCCTAGTTCTTAGTGGATAAGGGAAGACATTACACTACACAGTTTGATCGTGGTGAACCTATAGTGCTCCAGTACTAAGGCGTAAAAGAGCACACCCCTTTGAGCATTATTTACAAATCTGTGTTACGGGATTTCCTGATATTAAACTTACAACCTTGTGCTTATTGAACAATCTCTTATGGCTGCATAACCATGTCAAAAGCAAAACTTTGTATAAACATTTAATGCCAGTCGAACCCTTCATTCCCCCAATTATCCCTGGTCAACAAACATAGAGACCACATAGAAGGCAAACCAAAATAGTGCTTTTAGATGAGGTTTTTAGGGAACAATGAAAGGCCGTTATCAAAGTTCCATCACGAGGGTTTATGTTGCAAAGGAAACCAGCAGTTGGTATACCCATTGCCTAGGCGCTCCTAGTAAGGAGTGTCACCTCTCTTAAAAAATGAATATATGATCACTAAATTATGAACATATGACCATGAATTATAAACATGACATGCATATGATAATTATGTTTATAATTCATGATCATATGTTTATTTTTTGATCAATCATGTTCATAATTCATGATCATATGTTCATTTTAAAGGAAAATGGCACTCCTTACTAGGAGCGCTTAGGCACTCGATATAATTTCTAGGAAACGAGGGGTGTAGACCCAAGCATTTCCTTTTGCATCAGAAAACTCCTCAGTAGAGGTAAATAGGTTAGAATAAAGAACATAAGCATTCATTGGGCCCAATCATGATGACTAGCTGACAATACAATGCCACAGTTAGTTCGCTTGACATGGCCATCAACTCCCTATTAAAAAAACTTATCTTCCTCTTATGTCAATACAAGTCACGAAAAATAATGCAAATAAAAAGTGGGGAAAAGCAAAGAAACAATGTTTCCCTATTCAAATGTCAAACATTTTAGCCAAACTCTAATTTCTGTAACCTACACACGTTCATTTCTAGACATTGTAGGACTTTGCTATGCTTACACAGGGCAGTACAATAAATCTGGAAACCTAATACTTTGTTGCTTTATTTTCTTAACATGTTATCGATTTGTTTCAAGAAAAACTTTCGCTCCAGCACTATCTAGCACTTAAAAGGCTTTCAGGATTGAATGCACAGATCTGTAAGAACTTCCTGAAATCGAGAAAGTGCCCTCCCACAATTCCGCATGAACTTTAAACCTTCGTGGGCTCCATGCTTCTCTTTTTTCCTAGAGACTAAATATATCTAAGGCCTGATTCTACTATGTGGTTATTTTCATGGTATATTCTTTACGATTTCTCACTCTATTTGGTCCCCCTATTTCTCTCCATGTCCATCTCCCTCTACCTTTTTGAGCCACATCATCGAAGTAAAAAAAAATATTATCCTCACATATCCATGGTTTTACTTTCTCTCCTTGGTCCCTCCACTTTTTCTCCAAGAGTGATTTGCTAACATATACCCGGTTGAACAGTTCATAAACCCCTCGGAACCATGTGAAGGGTAAATTTCTGATTCCATTATATCAAGCCACATCCTCTCAAGTCGCGGTGGTTGATTGGCTGAAATTTGAACATTGTAATGGCCAGTTTGCAATACCCATCTTCAATATGAACAAAACATTGAATCTTGATTAGCAATGATTTCTAATTCATCATTGATAAGACAAGTGGAATCATGTCCAGAAGGAGTGGGGGAACTGTCTTCACCCCTGTATTTCACAACTTGAATATCAATTCAAATGCCTTCAGAAGATGATTTAGTGTATTCCGCAAGATATGGACACGATGCCAAAGCTCAGTACACGATGCTGGTGAGTTGTGCGGTTTGGAATATTTGGTGTCTAAATATCTCCGTGAGGGGTAGATTAGTAAAACTATTAAGTTTATGGGTCCCTAAAATGGTGTAATACTTAAGCAGGTTGAATCTCTACGGTCAAAAACAACCCCACCTAAGATTATTTAGTAAGATGCTCTAGTCAATTGGTTCTTAATCTCAATCAACAGATAGTGCAAAACGTCCACCTTAATCCCTTCCGTGTGTTAACTTAATGAAACCTTTAAGCTCTATTGATTGGGCCAACCTTGCTGTAAGCATATCTGCCATATTCACACCTACCCAAACTCCCAAGTTTTCTCTTCATTGATCAGCCAGTATAAAATGTCACTGAAAAATATGACATCAGATATCAAACATCAATCATCAGAGCAGAATTACGACATAACGTCAAAACACCCAGAGGCAAATCCATAACAGAACCAGCCAATAGATCCCTCAACACAAAAAAGCCTACAGTCCCGAGTTAGTGACAGAAAAGTAGAAGAGCTAAAGTAAAATGTAATGATGACATTTCAATATATTCCAACAAAAAAAATAAAGATGTAGTAATAAACTTGTACCTTCTCGACCTCCCACTCTGATTTATACAAAGGATCCCTAGGCGCATCAATAGGCGGCTCTGTAACATTGTGGCAGCCATATTCACTCTTTGCACATCGAATGTACTGCATCTCATAAAAATACACAACACTATTCAGTATATAAACAAAATAGCAGGCTTGACCTGAAGGTCAATCAGAAGCCATCAACCGGAAGTTTAATGATCAATACTGCCACATTGAACTACACAAAAATAAATATGTATCACATGATAGCAATTGAGATAACTGGCACCAACATCCATTTCGAACAATATGATTAGCAAAATAATTTTGTACCTTGTCAGGCATTGGTGCAAGAACCCTGGGAATCGAGTAAATATCCGTATCAGGAGGCGTAACATACATCTGCACAGCAACAAAAAAAAAAAGCAAGACAAAATCTAAAGGTTAGGGCCTCCATGAAGCTCAATTACCATTCACCCCTGTAAAATATAGGAGTAGCTCTTTTAAGAACTTAAATCCTACTATGACCTTTCAGGGTCAATTTCATCAATTTCTGAAACCAACCGAACATACATTAAATTTAGTTTACGGCAGCTGTAAGTTCATTCTTTAAAAAAGAATACTCCCTTCGCTCAAAAAAATAATCCCACTTCCCATTTTGTGTCCCAAATAAATCATGCTCCCTCCATCCCAAAATGAAAAGTCAAATTTATTTATTGGAAAGTCAACAGAACACATTATCAAATTATTATTTAATGTATCTTTATTATGTTTTAGATTTTAATGTCTCAATCATTAGAATATTAAGTAGATTACCAATCAATTGTTTTTAAGAAATTGCAACAAGAAGTAATTTTTTTATAAATTTTGGGCAAAACTTAATCAAGTTGATCAAAATTTGACACTCATTTCATAAAAGGTGTAAGATACACACACCGACACGTTTTTTGTTTGGGGTGGGGTGGGGAGGAATAAAGGGCGTCATATTACAAAAATGTGTAAGAAGCACTAATTACTGATTTTGAAAATGCTCGGTAAGTTATCACTAAGTTTCGTACGAAAATTGAACGAATCCATGTTGACAAGTCAAGCCAACGTTCTACTCTATTCACGATATGGCCGCAGTTTTCCCATATATTTCCGGCACAGAAACTTGAATCAATTCATATTATTTCAACGAAAGAAGAACAAAAACGCTGTCAAAGTCAAATCGCTAGTCTAACCTCGCGAAAATCGTAAACGTCGCTATCAGGGTCAGGAGGTTTACGAATGAAGAAATCGCAATCCATGAGCTTAATCTTATGAAACTCCTCCTCGTCAATCCTATAATCAACGACCATCTCCGAATCCCATCCCTGCGTCGACATAAAGCTCTTCGACTGAACCATCGCAATCTCGTCGTCCCCGCGCAATGCCGCCGTATTGAACGCGAGGCTGTCGTCGTACTCGACGTCGTAATCCTTCTTATTGTCGAGCTCCTCGACCTCTTCGTCGTTCTCATCCAATCCGTAGTCGTCCGGGCTGCCGCCGTCTCCTTCATCGTCGTCGTCGGCCCATACTCGGAAGTCCGGCCGCGTAGTTTGGAAGGGTTTGGGTTTGGGAGGGAGGGAGAAGGAGAGGGAAGTGGAGGAGGTGGGGATATGGTGTGGTGAGGGTGTTGCGGATAAGGTGGGGAGCTTTGGGGAGAAGAGGGAGGGTGGGTGGAGGAGGAAGAGAGCGGTGGCGTTCATGGTAGTGGGTTCGTGAGTGAGGGAAAATGGTGGGAACTTTTTGTTGAAACGAACGAACGGATTAGATTTTTCGGTTTGAATATCCTGCAGCCGGGTTGTTGTGAAATGTACTACCACCACTCTTTATCACCGTTCGATTTTGGCATTGTCCGTTAAAAAAAAATGACGAAATGTAAAATGGCCGGAAAAATGCTAAATATACGGAAAATATCAACAGCAAAATCAACGGAATGCATTAAAGTGTTGTACATTACATTCAACGTACAACACTTTAATACATTCTGTTGATTGTAATATTGATATTTTCTGTATACCTAACACTACTCAAATGGCGGTTATACTCTAAAATATTTAAGAAAATAAAATTCAACTTAAACTTTGGGACAAAATAAGTAGGTATGACACTAAAGTGTTGTTTGTTTGAGCTTAATGAACATCTGATAGGGGTTTTTATGTAAGTTATTCAGACAATTGAGAAATTTGACTGTTTGGTAATTTTTCTCTTTCAGGTCTGAAAACAGCTTAATATGTCTTAACCATTCAGCTTTAAAACTAAAGCTGAATAGTTAAAACCTACGTCTGAAACTCTTTTGGA
>JAOTQG010011752.1:0-15964 GCA_025631175.1 Iris virginica
TCTCTCTCTTACTTTTTACTATAATCATTACAAAAACCCAAAAACCAAATCAATAAATCACTCATCCAAACACAACCTAAGTATATTGTAGGCATAAATGCATAATAAAAGTTGGATAATTACAAGGGATTATAGCAAAAAAAAAAAAAAAAATCTATTCGAATCTACACATGTTTATTCACTGATTATGTCAAATAAAAACAGAGGATGAACACCAAATAGGACAGAAAATTTCAAGGGTAAATCAGTGACGTGCAATGTAAATGCTGCACAGCTAATTGGACTCCATGATGGAGATTGGAGATAACCAATGAAGACAATACGGGCCTGGGCCCTGGGTCCAATTAGCCAGCCAATCTTAATAATGGTCCTAATCCAATAGCCCTGCTCAAATTAAACCAAGATTATGAACCAAACAAAGTCCAGACATATATAATATATATTCATGATTGCCAAGTTATGCAACAACCTTTATGCTATATAATCCTTTTGTTTCATTTTAAATGTCCTAAAAATGATATATATTTATTTTTTCACAGTATGTTACTATGATGATGAACACCTACGATGAAACGGGAGAAGTATATTAGAGTAAGGTAAAAATTGCTTCCACATCCATCTCCTGTGGGGTGTGATGGGAATTGGGAATAGGTCTGGTAGAAAGATTGGTTCCACCACACCTTAGTGGAGAGTCCATTCTAACAGAAAGGTTGGATTGGATGTATTGTATTCCACCCATATAATAAAGGTTTCTTTTTTCCTTTTTCTTTGAAAGGGTTTGTACAAACTTAAATGGAGAAAATGTTAAATAGATGGCTTACGTGGCAGCCTTTTAAAAGATGGTTATAAAATTTTAAACTCTAAATTCTAATTAATTTAGAACACGAGCCACTATTTAGGACAAGAAATTTTAAACTCTAAACTTATCCGGTAAGATAACACCTTGAGAATAATACTAAAAGTAGTTCATAAAGGTGCAAAATATATCCTCAAATTCCCTTTAAAAAAGCATATGTATAATTCAAAGACATGAACATTTACAAGGCAATCGTAACGTTTCACCCCGAGAACGATACAACAGTTTTCACAAAACCTTCTGCTCCCTATATAGATCTCCAAACTCAATCGGAAAAAAGAATAAAAACATTATTCCAAAAATCAAAACAGCCAATTCATCTATCCAATGTTTGCATTTTCCATATTCCCTTCGAGGGATTAGAGTTTGTTATTTTTACAACTTTTTGTTTCGGTTGGCGCCGCCGGCTCCTACTTGCACTATGTTGTTGGTCACTGCTATCATCTTCTACCTTTGTTACTTCAACTTTTACTATGTGATGATCGGAAGTCCCTTTTGAAGACAAAACTGAGTACGATCCTGGAACAAACTTGTATGGTGAATCCGGTGATACAAGAATGTAATCTACTCGCGTTCCATACTTGCATGTCCCCTGCACATCTGCATACATTGTACGTACAAAGATCAAAAGGTCTATATACGAGCCAGCCAGTCTCGAGATTTTAAGAATTCTCTGACTATTCGTCCTTTTTATTCTATTCGAGCGGACAAATTTTGAAAGATGGGAGGCGAAAATAGGTTTGCTAAGAAAATTAATGCGTATGAACTTGGGGGGAAAGGGTTTACTTACTTTGTCCCTTGGCAATAATAACAACAGACTCGCATTCCCCTGCAAAATCCTTGGCATCTGTGTACTGTTTACTCTTTAAATATTTCATCACCTCCACCTTTGGTGTCGGTTTTCCCATCTCTTCATAATACTGCAAAGAATATAATCAATGGTATGTAAGAGAGATGCATGTGATGATTTACATGAACCAGTTCAAGTTAGTTCTTTCCATGAAGATGCAGTTACCTTTACAATGTCTGTCCATCTTTCTGCTGAGTAATCTGTTCCATCAAGTGAATTTAATCCTCCAGCTAGGATATGTGGTCTGTCGTTGGGATCGATTATTGCATTTATCTGCTTCATCCGCCAATTCTCATCCAGATGATCGAGGTGGGTGCAGTGGAAATCAACTTCTCCTGTCTGGGGAACATCTATTGTCGCCTTCAACACGTTCCTGCGTCCATGGTCAGAAGGTAAACTTCAATTTTCTTTTACTACATGTTTTTGCCTGGGACATTCAATCTCTCCACAAGAATTAATGATCCTTTCTTAGCCAAAATATTCAGAAGAAGTGTTATACTAATTATGTACTACCTCCTTAACATGAGAGACCCAAATTTGTTTAGTGTAATTTTGGGAATGTTAGATGAATTGATGATTCTGTAAAATGGAGTAATATTATTAAAGAAGAGCAAGCATATGGTATTAGACAGTAAGCCTAGTTCAGTGCTATTATCTCCTTCTGGATAAAACTACTACAGTAGTGAGGAGAGGTGTTCAGCATTTCTTAAGAAGCATATCAAGAAAGAAATGAGGCCTAAACCTGCAACTCAAATGATCTCATCTTAATTCTTAGTAGTTTTCATTTTGGAGATTATGCGACAAGTACCTTTCAAAACTTAGATTCGCCGAAGTTTTAAGTTGCCTTGCTTACGAGAAATTACTCGGTGAGTCCTTCACATGAGAAAAATGGTGTGACAAACCTCACATAATGACATATCGATTTTCTTTTACTACATGCTTTGGATCATAATCACTGAATCACTTCATTAAACAAAGTGATGAATAAAAAACAACAAACTACCACATGAAGCTACAAAATCCACAACTAGAGGTTTCCAATCTCACTTCAAGGATCATCCATTTGAGAACATGCATTACACTATTGGATTTTGATAAAGTGATTCAGCGATGATCAAGGTACTCAAACCCACCCAAAGCAACTTCTTTGGATCTTAATATCATTTTAGGTCATACTCAATGAATCACTTTAATTGAATAAAATGATACACATCCAGAGGACTACTACTGTATAGAAAAATGCAGAATCCACAAATAGTTTCCAAATCTCACTTATTGCATACATTATGGATTTTTTTTTTTTTTAAACAATGATTATTAGGTAATGATTTTTGATCATGTGTCAGGAACCATCCAGCTGATAATAAGAAACAAAAGATAAGGAGCAGGTAGAATTCAGGCAGCTCTGTACCTCAGCATACAGCTGTCTGTTCTAAGTATGTGAAACAACCCACTTTGCCAAGGAAGAATCACAAGCTAGCCAAATTGGGTTACAAAAAGTACTCCTAAATTCAGTAAAGAAAACAAACCCTTAAAACCCAAAAAATAAAAATAAAAATAAAAATTTGAGGAGAATAGTCAAACTCAAAAGGGGGCACTCTTTAATAGTACTAGTAACAATTCTTTAAACCCCAAAAAGGCTCATTAAAATTTCTGTTCAGTGTTCAAAGCTAAAGGCAATTTTGAGAGCATTACTGCAATTGATTACCTTTA
The DNA here is from genome assembly GCA_025631175.1 of Iris virginica. Taxonomy (NCBI): domain Eukaryota; kingdom Viridiplantae; phylum Streptophyta; class Magnoliopsida; order Asparagales; family Iridaceae; genus Iris; species Iris virginica. The sequence continues at coordinate 3,420 of JAOTQG010011752.1, forward strand.
TTTCATAAACATGAGTCTAATAAGGATTTGTTAAATTGCAGGAAGAGTCACTTTCATAATTCGCAAACCGTGTGATTTTTTTTTTTTAAAGTAAAAAAAACTCTGTATTCTTCTTCAAGAAGAAGAACAAAAGTTAAGGCCATTGGTACTCTTCTTGTATGATGATTGGTCACACGAATTGAATTATAATTAAATTGCTGCTATATATAGTTATAATTGGTTTTGCTTTTCAGGTGTTTTTATACTTTTACATGCTCTCGGATTTTTTTTTTTTTCCCCTCAACTTTAATAAAGCACCAGCTTGAAGGGAAAAGAGATATAGCTATAATTGAACCCCAATTCAGTTTAATACTAACAAGTGATTAACTACTAAGCAAACACTTCTAAGGAATTAAACCAGTTGGGAGGGCAACAATTCATCTTATGTTCATAAATCATGATTTCTATGTTCATCTTTTAAGGAAAGTGATACTGTTAGGAGTATCTAGACGCTCGTATAATTTTCAGAATTAAACTACAAGAATTTGCTTAAAAAATACTTCATCCGATTTCGTTTTAATTCTTTTTTCCCTTTAACGGGAGAAATGAAATGACCATATGGGATGGGATGGGATGGGATGGGAGAAAGAAGATGTGATAAAGAACCTGAAATCGGAATCGTCGAAAATCTTCTGCACCTTCCACCGTTTAATCGGCCATTTGGAAAGCACGGCATTACCATATTCCGGCGCCCAACTTTCAGCAAAAACATAATTCATACCCAAAGCAGCCGCCAAATCTGATAAAGGCTTCATATCTTTCTCCTCCTCTGCTTTCACATCCTGCAAAGCCAAAATATCCGCATCCAATTCTCTCAACACTTCCACCACTGTTTTTGAACTTCTAACCCTCTGATGATGATCACTGTACGGCCCATTATTATTAACCTTAATTGAAGAAAACCCAGTTGAGGATCTCATCATTAATGGAGCTTTCCCTTTCAAAATCCTGCTAATTGAAGAGCCGCCAGTACCCTCTTTCACATGACCATCACCCTCAGCAAACCTCACTTTCCCACTTCTGTTCAATGATATCTCATTATCGGGTAAATTAATCGAAACCCGCAATTTCGATTTCGCAAATATTTGCTGTCTGGTTCGATTCTCTGAGTTGCTCAGAGAGCTTGAATGCTGGGGACTCTGCTTTAGAATGCTCTTGGGTCGGTCAATCATTGACTTTGACCTTAAATTAGGCCCAATTGAGGAGTGGTTTGGACTACTTACCTTGGTGAAATCTTCATCACCATAGTCAGAGTTTGAGTCTTTATTGGTCTCCGGAACTGCAGGTGCCATGGAGAACAGGGCAGCATTAAATGTGGCGATTCTGACCGGTCTTGAAGATTTGTTGTTGTGATGATTGTTTGGATGAATTGTGGCCGACCCATTAGTGTGCGATGAATCTTTAGGCTCCGGGTGGGATTTTGAGCTTGATTTTCCGAGCCTTTTGATGACGATTTTTGGCTTTGAACGGCGCCGGACCGGCCACCGGAGCCTTGAGCATAGCCGCTTGAGGTTTCTGTTCAGAATTTTGAGCATTTCACAAAGATTGGGATAGAAATAAAAAGAGGGTGATAGTAAAAGAAGGAATCTTGAGTTAAAGCTGTGAGGTTTTGTGATTGCATGAGAAGGGTGAGAAAATTAATGGCGTTTTTTTCCCCAACACAACACAACACAAATAGTGTGTGTGCGCGCGCCGATATCAATGAACAATTATGATTGCCAAAAGAAATTAGTTTTAAGTGAGAAGTTTGGTTGCCATCAGAGGTTTAATAGAGGGAGGAGTCTTCTAGGGAAAAAGAAAGTTAGTTTGACACTTGGCAGTCATTCATGGGGCTGAATTGAGGTTACGAGATTTTCTCTCTTTCTGAGGGTTGAGAGAGAAACTAGATGTGTATGTGTTTACCGCCCGTCCGCACCATAGTTGCGTCCTTGTTTCTGTGACTGTATATGCGTTGTGTGTGTGTGTGTGAGAGAGAGAGAGAGAGAGAGAGAGAGAGAGAGAGAGAGAGAGAGAGAGAGAGAGAGAGAGAGAGGAGAAGAGGGCTAACTGCTCCGGGGAAGAGAACGGCAGATTATTGGACATTAGAGAAATGTCCTTTGTGTTGCGGGGCCTTAGTTTTAGTCAAAATAATGTTCTTTTGGGGTACGAAGTTGATTAGAGATAATTAATTAGAGTAGCCTCATTTATTTCATGATGTTCCACTTCACTCCCTCAAATTATTTTATCTCACAAGGTCCCTATTAAGTTATTCTACTTTAACACATCACTCCCTCCTATAGTCCTATCTCTTATAACCATCACTTTTCATTCAAAATTGGATCCAAAATAGCTATCATATTTTGTTTAAACATGTGTACTACATATTTGCCCACAATTTATTTTGAGAGTTGGGTAGATATGAATTCAAGTAAAGATAACAAAAGGGTGAATGTGGTTTTTCACTCAATAATATTGTAGTAATAATTCATAGGAATTGGGTATCACTAAATAGTTACTAAAAGACATATGACGTAGTACTTAATTTCAATAATAAGTCGTATAAAGTTATCAAGATCATTTAAAACTGGTTTATTAGTGTGAGTTTCCACGTTTCATTAAACTGATTTCACATAATTTATATGTGGCTTTTCTGTTACCCCTTAATATCAAATCACTCATAGACTTATAGATAGTATGGGAAAAAACCTTAAAGATCATAAGAAAGAAAGCTGGCAAGTATTTTAGATCTCATCTACCTATTGTAGCACCGCATCTCTTACATGTAATTAATTTGTCTCTTTAAACAATCATATACAAGTGCGTATAAATATTTGATAATTTAATTTGATGAAATAATTGGTGTTCATATAAGACAAAGAGGGCAAGAATGCTTTAACCGATCCACTTGAATTTGAGTTCTTATCCACTCTTTGCTATATATGCGTCATCCCCATGGCATTCCATCTTTGTCATCCTCAACGCTTTTGTATACTTTAATTCAACCATCATCGAATAATAAGCTCATGTTTGAGAACCCTTGCAAGTAGAGTGGACAATTAATGGATATTGTTCTCATAAGTAGTTGGAGATAGTAGATGAGTCCAACTTCAATAGTTACGAAACTCTAACTAACCGAAAACATTAAAGTCAATGAAAAAACAAATTAAAAGAGGTTGTGAAGGAGAAGGAAAGAATGCATTAGAGTTCACGAGGACTTTTAATTATGGTTCATTTTCTATTAGTATCATCTAAAAGACTCATATGGCCCGTTAAAATGAAAAATCTATGTCTTTCGCTATTGTTCTTGAGAAATGGCCCGATCTAGCCCATCCCTCGAAAGAAATTTTTATGTGATCTCTTGGGGGGGGGGGGTTGAGTTGAGTAAAGTTTCTTGAGGTGTAACTCAAAAGTTTATAAAAACCACAGGGGGGTTTAATGTATTTCACTCAACAACTCCCGTTTCTTTCACCAGTAAACAACATGCAAAGCAGACAGGGATTCTTGCATGGAACGCCACGTCACCTGAAACACGGCGTACAACCCTCCAATGCTACACTCTTTGTGGGGCCCACTTCATTTAGCTAATGTGTGGGCCCTTCCAATTCCTTCTTCTGACTTTGTGTCAGATTAGGAATGCGATATATGATAATATTACATTGTTCATTATTTGAATATGAGATGATATAGGTTTATGAACTAAGAGACTAAATTGCCCTCATGATGTGAAAATTTTGAATATAATGTGAGGAGAGAGAATGTGATGTGAAAAGTTTGAATGTGAGGAGAGAGGAAAGAGAATATGATGTGAAAGGTTTGAATTGATTTGTGAGAGTGTATGAATATGAGTAATAGATGGAAAGCGTTTGATATTTATTTGTGATGTTGGGTGATATTTGAGTAAGATATTGAAAATATATGAAATATGTTTGATGTTGAGATATTGAAATGTTGTGATATATCTGACATGTGATCCGAGCCGTTCTCTCTTTTCCATTTTTCTTTTCACTCACACTATTATTTCTTTACTCATATCCGTTTTTTAATTATTAGTAACTTTAGAAACCTTTCTTTTTCTTAAAAAATAAATTAATTACAAGTACATAGGTTTATTTTCTTAAAAAGAAAATTTTGCATTATATCGAAATTATAATTAATTAAATATTTAATATTATTCGCTACCTTAACAATTGAATATGGGTTATACTCCATTCGTTTTTTTTTTTTTACTGTTCACTCATTCATTTTGCCCATTTATGTTTTCATATTTTAATTTACATTAATTTGTATATAAGTAATTATGTAACACTTAAAAGAGGAAGGATGAAATATATAATAGTTATTGACTTACTGATAATGTTACTTGTGAGCAGTGAATGAAAATGATAAGAATTAATCATTTTTTACTAATTTCATAAATAAATAAAAAACTTTAAATAAAAAACATTTGTTTGTATAACTTTATATCATATTTCACTAATTATCTGAATTCTCTGCCTGAGATTTGAGGATTTATTCAGATTTTGTAAATTCTATCAATGAAATGCTAACATTAAGTTATAAATTATCCTAATTCTCTGCATGAAGTTCAGATTTTTTGTGTGTGTCATTTTCTATACCATCTTTATAAAATTTCATTTCACTCGTTTAAAATAGAACTTTAAAATTTTAAACTCTAAATTTTAGAATATGTATCATTCTTAAAATTTATACTGTCGAAGATGACACATCATTTAAAATAAAAAATCTCGATTCTTCTGCATGAGATTTGAGGATTTATTCACTAATTAAGTTATAAATTGACTATACGTATCCGTTCAATAATTCATATCTTAATCTAAATATTTTCATTTACTGCTGACAACCATTTTTTTTTTTAGTTAAAAAAAACTTCTACATTAAGGTTCAAAGCTCAAGCAGAAATTTAATTTAATAAATCCACCCAATTGTCCAGAAGTCGTACTACTACAATCTACATCAATTAAGTAGGATTAGGGGGAGATTAATTTGTTGATTTGACCGATACTAATTTATTGCAATTTTTCTATATATATATATATATATATATGTGGGAATCTGATACCATAAAATCACGACCAACCATGCAAATTAAGCATGAATTAATTAGTCAACGTACCTACGTTACGTAAGCACAAAATATAAATGGCCTGCTAAATATGATATAGTTGGGGTCAATTTCGTCCATAAGAAAGTAAAAGAAATCGAAAGTCTAATTATACATATGCATTATTATATAGGAACATATAAGAAATGGAACGTAACGACTTGTCCTTTTCCAAGCCTAGACAAACTAGATTCACATTTTAGAACCATATATATGATCCAAGCCACGTTAAATACAAACTAACAAAAGAAATTCAACTCTTATGCGAAAGTGTAATGTTACATTGATCATCTATATGTTTTTATGAAATGGACCTAAAATGGGACAACGGTATTATCTATTGAGATATTTACATCAATTAAATTCTCTTTTTTCACATAGTAGAGAATAATTTAGAATTAGACAGAATTTCGATAGAATGATCTAGAACTTGATAGAATGTTTTTAAAAATTTCTGGAAGTTGATAGGAGTAGACTTAATGTAGAGTAGTAGAATACTCTATATATGTAGGAGTATGGGAAAGCTCACCAACTACTTTATGAGGAGTCACAATATAGAGCAAATGTGCCATTGGAGTCAATACATTCATATGACAAATTATATGGAGCCACTATGCACTTTTAGTACCACTTTGAGCAAGTGTGACACACATTCTCCCTAAAGCATGTGAGAGAGTAAAATAAGAAAAAAAATCTCCCTAATTAAATCTTTAATTTTAGAGAGATTATCCCAAACCCTTCAACCCTACCCCCAAATACGCTGGCTCTCTCTCTCTCTCTCTCTCTCTCTCTCTCTCTCTCTCTAATATGCAGTGAACTCCCACCCGCTCCTTCTCCTCTGATTCCCTCCGCTGCACTTTAATTTTCCTCAACTTTATATTCCTCCGGTTCCTCCTCCCTCGCCGCCGGCCTCTCCCCTCCCCCATTCCCGAACAAATCATTTTCGGCGTTGTATTTAAAGCGAAAGTTTGCGTTGAGAAGGTATTAGAAAAGACACATCATATGACTCAGAGAAGCTCCATCAGATGACTCCATCAGATAACTCCAAGGGACATCAAATGACTCCATCAGATAACTCCTAGGAACATCAGATGACTCCATCAGATAACTCACTCCAAGGGTGTTAAGTGGCAGTTTGTTATTCTTGAGGAGCTAAGTATCTGTTAGTTGTTAGTTAGTTGGAAGACAACTGTGATCTACTTCCTCTATTAATTTTTCCCGCACATTGTTGATCTATTTGTAACAAACTTGTGTCTCTATGATTCATTGAACATAATGCTCAATTCATTATTTCTCTCTCTAACTTTTCTTCTCCCAAATACCAAATTATCATGGTATTATAGCGTCTTCGATTCAAGTTTCCACACAAATTGTCCTCTCTCTCTCTTTCTCAATTGATTCTGATTGATTTCCTTTGAAATCGAAATCAGTTTCTACTCAATTCTTCTATAATGACTATCAATCCAGAAAACCCTAACCGTGGTAACTTCAATAATGAAAATTCATCGATTGATGATTATGATCTGGCTGAAGTCAGTCTAATTCTTCCTCCCTCTCATCCGCTGTATCTACATCCGAATGTTACACCAGGTATGGTTCTAGTTATTAAAGTTCTGAAAGGGAAAAACTATCTACAGTGGAGTCGTTCTATGACCTTGCATTTGTCTGCAAAATCAAAATTAGGCATTATTACTGGCTTTCATCGATGTCCTCCCATAGATTCAAAATATTATGCTGCTTGGACTAGATGTAATGATATGATTGTTGGATGGATTTTGAACTCTGCGTGTGCTGAGATTCGTGCAAGTGTAGCCTATATTAGATTAGCCAAAGATGTGTGGGATGATTTGGCTGTTAGATTTACTCAGGGAAATGCACCTCAATTGTTCAATTTGAAGAAAGTATTGATGACACTTACACAAGGATCTATGTCTATTTCTGGTTATTTCACCAGATTTAGAACTCTTTGGGACAATATTGAGAATTTTCCCAGAGTGATTAAATGTACATGTAAGTGTTCTTGTGAAGCTGCTACTGTTCAGCAAGAGCAACATAATCTGCAGATGCTTACACAGTTTATGATGGGATTGAATGACAAATTCTCCCACACGAGAAGTGCTATACTTGCCATGAATCCATTACCTAGAATGACTAAAGTCATTTCCATACTTGAGAATGAAGAAAGCACAGCTAATGTATCTCTGACAAATGAACTTTCAAATGCTACTACTCTATTTTCCAAGTTCAAGAACCTTACAAATAAACCTTCATCTTCAACTACTGCACCAAACCGGAAATTTGAGAGAAATCTGGTCAAGTCTCAAATGAATTGTGATCACTGTGGAGGTAAGGGTCACATTAAGGATTCTTGTTTCTTCCTGAAAGGATTTCCAGACTGGCACCCTTTCTATGGTGTCACTCCAAATCCTGCCAAGATGCCCAAGAATCAACACCCTAAAACCAATGTCAATGCAGCTGTTCAAGAAGTCAATGAAGATGAGTCTGTGAAAGCTAATGTAGCCATGACAGAAGGTCTGAGTGATGAGCAGTATCAAGACCTTCTGAAGATGATTGGATCTTCGCTTGCTTCTACCTCTATGCCCTAATTCCAAGCTGGTAATTACTGTAACACTTCTACTTTTGTTGGTTCAGTGCTACATGATCATATTGCATTGCAAACATCTACTTGGATCATAGACTCAGGTGCATCAGACCACATTACATTCTGCTATTCCAACCTTATTGATCCAGTTCCCATAAATTCAGTTATACATCTACCAAATGGTTTAACCTGTTCTATTACTCACAAAGGAAATGTTAAACTATCTCAAGACCTGACCCTTTTCAATGTCCTATATGCACCAAAATTTGCATACAACTTGATCTCAGGTAGCAAACTGTCTTCTCAAAATAATCTTTGTCTCATCTTCTATCCTACATTGTGTGTCTTTCAGGACCTTGTCCACAATACATTGAAGGGGATTGGTAAGTTGGAAGGAGGTCTCTACAAGATATGCCTTCCAAATTCCCAGACCACAAGTCCTACTTCAATGGCTTCTGTTTCAACTACATCTCCTCAAATCTGGCATCAAAGATTGGGTCATTTACCTATCAATGCTATGATGTCAATTCCAGCCTTATCTCATGTAAAAACTAAAGTTGAAAAACCATGTGATGTATGTCACTTTGCAAGACAAACTAGAACTGCTTTCCCTTTGAGTTCAAGTCATTGTAACACTCCTTGTGCTTTGCTACACTGTAATGTATGGGGTCCCTATAAACATTCCACTTATGATGGATGTCAGTCATTCCTAACAATTGTTGATGATTTCTCTAGAGTGACCTGGACATTTCTCTTGTCTTCTAAAACTCAAGCCACCTCTATTATTGTCAATTTTCTTCAATACCTTAAAACTCAATTTGATTGCACTGTTAAGATCTTAAGATCTAATAATGCGACAGAATTTTTTAATTCCCATCTATCATCCATTCTTAACTCTTTGGGCATTGAACAACAGAGTTCTTGCGTGCAAACTCCTCAACAAAATGGTAGAGTTGAGAGAAAGCATAGACATCTCCTAGAAATAGCTAGAGCCCTGAGATTCCAAGCAAATCTTTCTATAAAATTTTGGGCAGATTGCATTCTTACAGCAACCTATCTGATCAACAGATTTCCTACTCCTGTTTTGAAACACAAATCTCCTTTTGAGTGTCTTATGAACTGTCCTCCTTCATATGAACATTTAAGGGTCTTTGACAGTTTGTATTATGCTTCTACATTGGTTGCTAACAGAGATAAATTCTCTCCTAGAGCTACCAAATGTCTCTTCTTAGGATATCCTCAAGGAAAAAGGCATACAAATTATATGACTTGACAACTCACATAATATTTCATAGTAGGGATGTGGATTTCTGTGAGCACGTCTTTCCTTTTCATGACAATCCATCTTTTGAATGTTCCATACCACTATTCACTCCACCTTCTAATATTTTTTTATGATGATCACACTGCTGCTCTCCTTCCAACACCACCATCCAATTCTGCACCTAAATCACCTCTAGTTTCTTCTTCTACATCTTCCACTGTGTCCTCTCATCAGCTCCCCTACCCCTTCAATTCCTACTACTTCCAATCCTGCAACCTCCTTACCAGCTCCTAACAATACAATGCTTCCACCTAATCCCAATCTTGGTGCAAGACCTTCAAGAACAAAACAGATTCTTTCTAAATATAAAGACTTTGTAGGTCTTCCTAAACACGCTGCCAACTCTCTCCTATCCTATACAAACAAGCCATTAAAGATCCAAATTGGTGTGCTGCAATTGCTAATGAACTAGCTGCACTTGCACTTAATGAAACATGGATTGTTCAGGAACTGCCAAAAGGAAAGAAAGCTATAGGGTGTAAGTGGGTGTTTCGGCTCAAATTTTTGTCTGATGGTACATTGGAAAAGTACAAGGCAAGGTTAGTAGCATTAGGCTATGATCAGATAGAGGGTATTGATTACTTTGAGACATATCACCAGTTGCAAAGATGAAAACAGTGAGATTGTTCTTAACATTGGCAGCAGCAAAAGGATCGTCTGTGGTTCAGATGGATGTCACTAATGCCTTTCTTCATGGTGAATTAGATGAGGAGGTGTTCATGACTCTGCCACAAGGATATGAAGTTCCACATGGTCTGACTTTTACATCTGGTCAGCCTTTGATTTGCAAGTTAACTTAGTCCTTGTATGGCTTGAAACAAGCTCCAAGGCAATGGTTCCATAAACTTCATCATGCTCTCGTTGAGTTTGGCAATGGTTCCACATCTCACTGTTTTGATATATGTGGATGACTTGCTCATAGCAGGTGATGATGATTCTCTTATACAGCAATTCAAATCATTTCTGCATTCCAAGTTTCTCATCAAGGATCTTGGTCCACTGAAATATTTTTTGGGCATTGAGTTAGCCAGAAACTCAACAGGAATTTGCATGCATCAGAGAAAGTATACCTTGGACCTCATCTCAGACACTAATCTTACAGATGCCACTCCTTCTCAAGTGCCTATTGCCCAGCATCATGGTTTGACCTCTGAAAATGGTGAGTTGTTGAGTGATCCTAACTCTTACAGAAGACTGATTGGTAGACTCATCTACCTCACCATTTCCAGGCCTGACATTACATATGTTGTGCACATTTTATCTCAATTCATGGTGAATCCTAGAAAACCTCATCATCGGGCTGCCTTGACGCTCATTAAATACCTCAAAGGAACTGTGGGTCAAGGCTTGTTTTTTTCAGCCTCCAATAACTTATCTTTGAGCAGTTATTGTGATGCTGATTGGGCATCTTGCCCTACAACAAGGCGATCTCTTTCTGGCTATTGTGTGTTCTTAGGCAATTCCCTCATCTCCTGGAAAGCTAAGAAACAACATACTGTGTCCAGATCCAGTTCTGAAGCTGAATATAGGGCCATGGCTAACACAGTGTGTGAGATTACTTGGCTCATTGCTCTACTTAATGATTTTGGGGTGGATACCAAATCTCCAGTTCCTCTTCACTGTGATAATAAAGCTGCCCTATATCTCGTATCCAATCCTGTTTTTCATGAACGATCGAAACATATAGAAATCGATTGTCATGTTATTCGTGACAAGCTCACAACAGGTGTCATTTCCACAACTCATGTGCCTTCTAATGAGCAGCTCGCAGACTTACTTACAAAGGCTTTACCCTCTTCTCAATTGCAGTATTTACTTGGCAAACTGAATGCACTCAACATTTTCTCCTGCTCCAATTTGAGTGGGGCTATTAGAGAAGACATATTAGATGGCACAGAGAAGCTCCATGAGATGACTCCATCAGATAACTCCAAGGGACATCAGATGACTCCATCAGATAACTCCAAGGGACATCAGATGACTTTATCAGATAACTCACTCCAAGGGTGTTAAGTGTCAGTTTGTTATTCTTGAGCAGCTAAGTGTCTGTTAGTTGGAAGACAACTGTCATCTACTTCCTCTATTAATTTTTCCCGCTCATTGTTGATCTATTTGTAACAAACTTGTGTCTCTATGATTCATTGAATAGAATGCTCAATTCATTATCTCTCTCTAGTTTTTCTTCTCCCAAATACCAAATTTTCAGAAGGGATGAGGAGGACACGCTCAGGTACAAAACCCTCGCCAAGGGAATTCAGATGGTGGGTTCCTGTGTTGTGGGGGGGGGGTGTGGAGGGGAAAAATACTTGAATGCTTTTCAGACAATGGGTTTGGTTTGGGAGGTGGGAATACGTGAAGGTATCATGGGAAAGATATGACAATAATAAAAGTCATATGCAAAGAATTTTCCCACCTTTTTAAAAAAAAATGGGTTTGTTTGTAATTACTTCTTATTTTCAGCCTAAAATTTACGAGTAATCAAAATGTATGCTTAATTGTCTATGCGATAAGCAGATTAGTCTTTTCATTAATTTGATGTGTCTTTGAATTAAGCATGGAATGAGATTTGCTCACAAAACGTTACTTCGTGCATAGAAAATGAACTCTACCATCATGTGAAAGTGATAGGAGGAGAGTTGAGACAACTCTTATAACTTTCAAATTAGAGATGTTCATTTTGTCAGTGTATAATATTCATTAAATTCAATATTTGATTTATTTGTCTTATGATATGTATGTATAAGAAGACATGTTCATTTAATTCAACCCTTTGTTCATTTAATTATAATATGTTGTTTATTTTGAATTGTAATATATTATAAATTGGTGTGTTGTTGATTATAAATATTTATTTCGTTATTGCTTAATAATTATTTTACTTTTATGATATATTCATTTTACTTCTATGTTGAATTAATTTTGAGAATACATAATATTCATTTCACAAGTGATTATCATTCACTCGCCATTGTTTATTGTTCATTTATTCATCTATTTTGATATTAAAATTTGAATTTTAATTTATTTTTAGAGATTAAATTTAAAATGAGGTAATTTAGGAATTTACTATGTAATTTAAGTTAATCTAACTTTTTTGTTTTAATTAGAAAGATTAGAGTAAATTCCTTAATTTTAGAATTAATTGATTAGAGTGAAAGAGAGTGAGGGAGAGTGGGAGAGTGAATACACTCTCTTTGTATGGGTGGCACTTCTTACGAGGAGTGCATAGTGGCTCCATATACGGACTGCATTCAGATGTTTTTAAACGGATCAAGTAACCCACAACTAGTAATCTGGGATACATGATTACTTTCATTGATGACTACTCAAGATATATTTGTTAGGATTTATTAGTTATTAGATTTGATTAATTGCCTCAAAATCTTTTTAATGTAAAAGTCTATTTATCGCGTATTCAAGCCAATAAATATAAACGGACTTTTAACAACTTAATACTAACGAACAATTTTTGACATGGC
>JAOTQG010011863.1:0-15960 GCA_025631175.1 Iris virginica
ATGAACATTTAGTTATAAAAAATGCACAAACAACATAATAAAATGAATAAAAGCACCTAGGCGTTCCTTGCTAGGAGCGCATAGACGCTCCATATAATTTCTACTAATTCCACCCTAATTAATTGAGACATAAGGTAAGAAAATGAAAGTCAAAACAAAAATAAATAGTTATGTTGTTCGTGGAGTTCGTCTCCGGCCCAAACCCAAAAACCAAATCCAAACTTTCACCCAAAAATTGGGATTTTGAGAGTTAAAAAAAAATAAATAGACAATTTACACACAGAAAGAGAGATTCGTCTTCAGCTATTCTTTCTCCCCCCTGTTCATCGATCTGTCTCCCTCCCTCTTTCTCTCTCTGGAATTACTTTCTTTCTCTCTCTATCTTCAAAGTCTTTCTCTGTTTTTTTTGCTTCTTATTGTTCACCACAGCTCCCCGACGGACAGGAGGAAGAAGAAGCGCTAGATTTGTCAATTTGATCCGAGCATTTACACCGTAAGTTGTGTTCAATTTCCGATTTGAAACCCTAGGGTTTTGATTTCGTGAGTATGTTTTTACCTTTCTATCGTTAATTGAGGTGTTCGTCCGGTTATCTTCTTCCGTTTTGGTTTAGAAACCCTACATTGGTGATTTTGCTGAATTGTTTTCTGTTCTGGTTTTGTTTTGCGAGAATTAGGGTTTGGAAGATTGGGAGAAGGAAATTTGGGGAATATGAGCATCGACAGCCCCGGCAGAAGGGAGGAATTAGGGTTTTGAGTTTGGTGTAATTTTATTGGAGAATTACAGTGGATTGATTTGGGACTTTCCATGGGCGATGGTGGAGTTGCATGTGTGCCTACGCAGCATGTTGTCGAGCGTTACACGTTTTGCGGTGGCGGCAACAATGGTACCAGCAGCAGCAGCAACAAAAAGTTTAATTCTAAGTCTTCGCTCAAGTTAATGAAGATGAAGGTTAACAAGAAAGAAGCGTTTTCCAAGGTTTCCGAGAGAATTGTTAGTAAGAATAGTCGTAAAGAAGTTGTAGTTGATAGTAATGGTTACGTTTCAAGTAAAGAAGAAGTAGAGGAAGGTGAGTTTGGTTCTTTTGAAAATGGTGAGTTTCTTCCGGAAAACAAGCTGCCTCCGCGAAGGTTTGAAATTAAGAGTGAGATCGAAAAAGGCGAGTTTTTAGTTGACAGGTGGAGGAAAGGAGGAGGAGAGGATGAGAGATGGCGTAAAGGTGATTTGCACAAGTTGGAGTTTAGTTCGGGAAGGTTGGATAAGTTAAGTAGAAGAGGGGAGGTCGATAAGACCGAGCCTGCTGCTGCTTCGTGGAGAGGTCTTAAGGAGGAAGTAGAGAAAGGAGAGTTTATCCCCGATAGATGGCGCGGTGGGAGAAATGAAGTGGCAGAGCGAGATGACAGTAGCTACTCGAAAATGCGGAGGCATGATTCTGTTATTAAGGACAAGGGATGGAAATGTGAGCTTGGACGGACACCACCTTCTGGGAAGTATTCAGGTGAGAAAGACTTTAATAGGAATGGAGCTCAGTTTCCGAAAAAGTTTTCCAGGTGGGAAGGAGGCAACAGTCAAGAAAGGATGCCGAGGATCAATTCAAAAATTGTTGATGAGGAAGGGTCTCTGAAGAATGATTTTGGCAATGGTAAGAATCATGGAAGGGACTATCCTTTGGGAAACAGGCTGAAGAGGCATGGTGCCGAATCAGATTTAAGTGACAGGAAACAGCATGGCGATTTTAGTGATTATCCTACACCATCTAAAAGCAGGAGACTTTCTGATGATGGCAGCCGTGCTGCATTCGCTGATCATTCGCACAGAAATTCTCTTGCAACTAGGAATACTCCATCTGACAGGTACTCCTCCAGAAACTGTGAATCTCCTCTACCGTCCAGGGCCATTTATGACAGACATAACGGTAGTCCACGTCATTCAGAGCGGTCCCCACTTGATCGGGCCCGGTATCGTGATCATCGGGAGAGGAGTCCAGTCCATCGAGATAAGTCTCCTTATGCTAGGAGCCGTCACTATGATTACAGAAATCGAAGTCCTAGTTATTCAGAATGGTCCCCATCAGACCATGGTCGCTATCACGAACGGAGGGATCGGACTCCAAGCTTACTGGAATCTCCTCCTCCTAGCCGGGGTAAGCCGGGTAATATCCGGGAATCAAATCGGAAAAGTGCATTAAATGAAAAGCGGCAGAGCCATCATGGGAGCAAAGGGGAGGATCAGAAACTAAGCCAGAGGGATCCCAGTAGAAAAGAGACAGATTTATTGACTGAAACCCCTGAAGATAGAAGCAATTTGGACAAATCCGGAGGATCTGTGGAGAAAAGTACTAACCAAATCTCTCACAAGGAAGAACAGTCACATAGTTCCAGTGTGAACTGCGAGTCCCCTCTGGTCAATGGAACTACTGAGGATTTGGCTTCTATGGAAGAAGACATGGATATATGTGACACACCACCACATATACCACCAGCCCCGGTTGTGGCTGATTCAACCACTGGGAAATGGTTCTACCTGGATCATTCTGGTGTGCGGCAGGGACCTTCCAGATTATCTGACCTGAAATTGCTTGTGGAAGAAGGCTTCCTTGTCTCAGATCATTTGATTAAGCACTTGGACAGTGACAGGTGGGTTACTGTTGAACATGCAGTTTCTCCATTAGTGACAGCTAATTTCCCATCCATATTCTCAGATGCTGTTACTCAATTGGTGAGCCCTCCGGAGGCTCCCGGAAATGTACTGGCAGATGTCGGAGATGTGATACTATCTCCTAATCAGTTAGGTGATGAATATCCTGCCCTTTTATGGGAGCCAACAGCCAGTGTAGCTGTATCAGAGTCTCCAGTAGATCTCCATATTGATGAAAGAGTTGGAGCCCTGTTTGATGGTTTTACCACAATACCTGGCAGGGAGCTGGAGGCAGTTGGGGGTACATCTTCTACTATGCTTTTCACTGCTTCCTTCAATTTTTTTCTTACTATCTCTTCTTCTCCATCTCATTGCAGTTTTTCATTGCACTCCTTTTCTAACTCTGAAATTTGTACTGTCTACAGAAGTGTTGCAAATGACGTTTGTGCATGGTGAATGGGAGAGGTTGATAAACTCCGAAGGTATGTCTTTACAGTTTATATGCTCAAGTTCAGAAAAGTTGGATAAGAAGTATAAAGTTTTTCCAGAGACATCATTTTGATTTTTTATGTTTTGGGGTATCATGATAATGAGGTTCATTGGTGCATTCACAGGTTTCATCAGTCATCAACCTCACATGATTGATCATAATGATAAAAAAGAAGGTAATGGTGTATCCAGTTGTGCTGATTTTTCATCAAATGAGCCGGTGGAATCATGGTCAAGTGGAGCAGCCTTGTTGGACAAGGATCATTCCTATGACTGTGATGAGAGTTGTGACTGGTTCGCTGGCAGATGGTCATGCAAGGGTGGAGACTGGAAGAGGGTTGATGAAACTGCACAAGATAAAGGTTGGAGGAAGAAGTATGTCCTCAATGATGGTTATGCTCTGTGCCAGATGCCAAATTCTGGACAGGAAGACCCTCGGTGGCATCGTAAAGACGAGTTGTACTATCCTTCACACAGTAGAAGGCTTGATCTGCCAGCCTGGGCATTTTCCTCATTAGATGAGTCAAATGATAATATCAGTGGAAGCAGATCAAACCAAGTCAAGTATTTCGGTGCAAGGGGAGTTAAAGGGACAATGCTCCCAGTGATCAGGATAAACATGTGTGTTGTTAAGGACCATGGTTCTTTTGTTTCCGAATCTCGGAAAAGTAGAGGAAAGGATAGATACTCTTCAAGATCTAGTCGGCACTACACTTCAACTAGTGATTCAAAGAGATCATCAGAAGAAGATGTTTCTCGCACTGTAAACATCAATGAACAAGACTCACGGGCCTCTTGGAAGAGCATTGCACCTCCTAGTATCCCCAAAGACCGCCTATCCACTGCAGATGACTTGCAGTTACATTTTGGTGATTGGTACTATCTTGATGGTGCCGGTCATGAACAGGGGCCACTGTCTTTTTCGGAGCTGCAGATCCTGGCAGATCAAGGTATCATCCAGAAGCATATGAGTGTGTTCAGAAAATTTGATAAGGTATGGGTTCCAGTTACCTCTGCTACAGAAGCTTCTGGAGCTGCTGGGAAGATCCACTCGGAGGACAATGTGACATCTACGGATCCTCCTGCAGCTTTAACTTTGAAAGTAGAGGATGCTTCACCCAGTTCTTTCCACAGCTTACATCCTCAGTTCATTGGTTATACTCGTGGGAAGCTGCATGAGTTGATTATGAAGTCTTATAAGAGTCGGGAGTTTGCTGCAGCTATAAATGAGGTCTTAGATCCATGGATCAATTTGCGGCAGCCGAGGAAAGAAATAGAGAAACACGCATATAGTTCTGCTTTCAGTAATAAATATCTCAGATCAGGTATGTTGAAATCCTTCAGAATCTTCTTGGCATCTTGGTTTTGTCTATAGCAAAATAGTACAGTTTATCTCGTGCATGGCAGCCTTTTTTTAAAATATATTTTTATCCTTTCCCTTTTAACATTCACCTGCCCAAGGTTGCACTTACGCACGACTTAGGTAACTGAATATGTTTTTGACTTGGGTAGTTGTCTTGAGCAAAAGATCAGTCCACACTGTCCATTCAGCAAAGCAGCCTAACTACTTGAGTTCAACTTTTCTTTTATATTCTATGATTTCTAGTTTGACAGCTTATGGCAATCAGCACTCAGTAGGGGGAGGTATATAACATTAGAGTCCGTGTATTGTTTTACGTTGCAGCTGCAACTTGGGTTAATTAGTATCTAGGCAGGTCTAAATCTGATCTTGTAGTGTGTCATGTTTGCTCAACTTTCCCATCATTCCACTTTAGATTTTTATCAACATTCTACTTTTCCAGTCACTTAGACTAGCATCTTTTATTGGATACAATGAGATTAGGATCCAGGTATGACTTGAAATTACATGCTACTACTTATCAGCTAGTATTTACTCTTATATTTTTATTCACTCTGGTAGCACATCACTTGCTTCATTTGGTTCCCATGCAAAATATCTTTCTGGCAACCCCTCTCTCATTAAAAGATTCATCTATCATGCCAGTTTTGTGTGTAGAGTTGGTTGTTTCAGACCATTTCAGTGAATTTATAAGTTGACATAATTAATCTACAGATCAAGTACGTGCTACCAAAAGAGCGAGGGTGGCTGCTGATGGAACTGAAGAAGAGTGCGAAGTTGAAGAAGGCATCCCCTTGGTTCAGAAGGACGAATACTTTGATGATTTATGTGGAGATTCTACTTTCTGCAAAGTAGAAAATGCAGATTCTGAAATTGAGGCTAGTGGTTGGGGTCTACTTGATGGTCTTGTACTGGCACGAGTGTTTCATTTCCTTAGGGCAGATATAAAATCCCTTGTTTATGCTGCTTTGACTTGTAAGCACTGGAAATCTGTGGTTAAGTTCTACAAAGATATCTCCAGACAGGCTGACTTGTCTGCTGTTGCCCCGAATTGCACTGACTCTATGATCCTAAACATAATGGTTCGTTTGTCATACTTCTTTATTCCCTTATCTGTTGTTGGTGTTGTGTGTATGGGTGGTGTGTACTGGGGTTTTGTGGGGGTTAACCTTGAGTTAGAATTGTACTAGTTCAAGTTTGACACACTCTCTTCTTGCAGAATGGCTATAACAAAGAGAAGATCACATCCTTGGTTCTGCGTGGGTGTACCAACATTACTTCTACCACGCTTGAAGACATTCTTCAATTACTCCCTTGCATCTCATCTATCGATATCAGGGGCTGCAGCCAGTTCGAAGACTTGGCTTGTAGATTTTCAAATATTGTTTGGGTCAAGAGCTGGGGCATTAATTCAAAACTAAAGAGTATTAAACACATAACTGATAGAACTTATGATGGTAGAGATAGCCAATTGGACGATTCTAGTGGGCTTAGAGACTATTTTGAAAGTCAGGATAAGAGGGACTCTGCCAATCAGCTATTCCGTCGAAGCCTTTACAAACGTTCTAAAGTTTTTGATGCTAGAAAATCTTCATCACTTTTATCTAGGGGTGCCCAGTTGAGGCGCTTGGCTATCAAAAAATCAGAAAATGGTTATAAGAGAATGAAGGAGTTTCTAGCTTTAGGCCTTAAGGATATTATGAAGGAAAACACAGCTCAGTTTTTTGTGCCAAAGGTACTATATTACCTGCTCTATTATTCTGGCAAGCAGCTTGTTTTTACATGTCTGGACTAATTATATCTTGGTTTTTTGTGAATGTAGGTTGCAGAAATTGAGGATAGAATGAAGAATGGTTATTATGCAGCTCGTGGCTTGAGCTCTGTCAAAGAGGATATTAGTAGAATGTGCAGGGATGCAATAAAGTAAGCTGTTTGCTTCTTCAATCCATGCTGCACTTTTTGACTTCCATGAAATTAGGGTTAAGAATACAAGTAGCACGCAATGCAAGTGGAAACTCCTAATTTCGCTTACTTTCTTACTAGTTACTCCTCCGTCCCTAAATGAGTGTCTTGTTTTGATTTTTTGGTTGGCTTAGTTAAAATTTGGCCAGTTTTTAAAGAAAATTAACTTATTTATGAAAATTATAAATTTTTTTATTGATAGTTTACTTAACAATCTTAATTCTTACAGAATTTAAAGTTTTAGAATCTAAAATACAATAAATATATAATAATTATTTTAATATTAATTAAATTGACTTTTCAAAAACCAAACATTTAGGGACGGAGGAAGTAACATTTGTGGAAGATGTCTGAAGTTTGAAGCTTTTTCCATTTCCTTTTTTCTTGTGGAACCCATGTGCGTTATTGTCAGTCGATGTCGAACATTTTGGTTGTGGCTTATATTTCATTCAAAATTTGTGTCAATGCAGAGCAAAAAACCGAGGTGATACTAGAGACATGAATCGTATTGTTACATTATTCATTCGACTTGCGACGAGTTTGGAAGGGAGTTCTAAATTTTCTTATGAGAGAGATGAGATTATGAGAACTTGGAAAGATGACTCCCCTCCAGGATTTTGTTCTTCATCAAAGTATAAGAAGCCTAATAGAGTGGCTGATAGGAAGTCCATGAATAGAACCAATGGCACACTTGCTAATGGTGGTAATGATTTTGGAGAGTACGTGTCTGATCGTGAGATCAGAAGGCGTTTATCTAAGTTGAACAAAAAAACAATGGGTTCTGGAAGTGAAACATCAGATGACCAAGACAGATCCTCTGAAGAAACTGAAACTGATAGTGACAGCTCTTCGTCGGTTACAGATACTGACGTAGATAGACGATCAGATGCTGGAGCAGGAGAGTCGAGATGCGACAGTAACTCTATTGCAGATGATGGGTTTGATTCAACAGCTGATGACCGTGAATGGGGTGCTCGCATGACCAAAGCGAGCCTTGTTCCTCCGGTTACTAGGAAATATGAAGTCATTGAACGCTATGTTATTGTTGCAGACGAAGAGGAAGTGCAAAGAAAAATGCGGGTTACATTACCGGAAGACTATGCTGAGAAGCTCATTGCTCAGAAAAATGGTATCGAGGAGTCTGACATGGAAATTCCTGAAGTTAAAGACTATAAACCTCGGAAACAGCTTGGTGATGAGGTGATTGAACAGGAGGTTTATGGCATAGATCCATATACACACAATCTTTTACTGGATTCCATGCCAGATGACTCTGATTGGCCTCTTTTAGATAAGCATTTGTTTATTGAAGACATGCTCCTACGTGCTTTAAACAAGCAAGCCCGGAATTTCACAGGGACTGGAAACACTCCTATGGTATATCCTTTGCAGCCTATTGTCAAAGAAATTTTGAAAATTGCTGAGGAGGAGCATGATACAAGAACTGCAAAATTATGTCAGTTTATGCTCAATGCCATTGGCAAGCGTCCTGAGGACAATTATGTTGCTTATAGAAAGGTATGCATGGACCTTCTGAAATATTGTTTAAGTAAATTGAGTCCAGTTTTCTTAGTTCGAAGTCTTTCCTTCAGTTGTGTGCAATCTGTTATATCTTGCATTCATTTTCGATGTATAATTCAGGGACTTGGTGTCGTCTGCAACAAAGAAGGTGGTTTTGCGGAAGAAGACTTTGTCGTAGAGTTTTTGGGAGAGGTAAAGATACATTATCTTGTTCATTTGGAATGCATATTATTGCGGGTTCCTCTTATGCTTTTACTTGTGCGTGTGCGAGTGAAATTTGTGGTTTACATTGAAAACCTGATAAATAATTTTTTGCAGAGAGATCATATGATATATGATGTATCTTTACTATCTCTTAAACACAGACAAAGTAAGCAAAATTTAAGTTAAAATGTAAATAATTGAGCCAACACATAGAAAGATAGTGTTCCTCTTTGCTATTTGACTCACGAAATTCAGATTTGGCACGAACAGGGATAATCAAGATCTAACTTTGGCTTTTTGTCTCCCCCGTGCATTATTTATTGGTGCAACTTTTGTATTTCCATGTAGGACTTGTCTTCACTCTAGCTGCTGCCTCATTAGTTTTTTTCTCGTAATCTCTTTATGTGAGTTGGGTTGAAGAGGGTTTTTGTTGATGATTTCATTCTTGCACTTGTGATCCAAACTATAAAATGCAGGCAATCACCTTAAGACATGGTGGCAAACAATAATTAAGCAACTAGTATTCAGGTGTTCTGCCTTTTCGGATTGTGTTTCTAGGTGAAGGGCGTGGTAGTTTCTTGGATTTAGAATGCCACTTTACAAATTCTATCTTATCTACAATTTACTTGCGCATCTTGCTTCTCTCTGCTTTGTTTACATTGCATCTTCTAAGGGTTGGATGATTCTGATTCATTTTTATAATTAATTTTATAGGTTTATCCTGCATGGAAATGGTTTGAGAAGCAAGATGGCATTCGTTCGTTGCAAAAAGATAGTAAAGACCCCGCACCTGAGTTCTACAACATATATCTTGAGAGGCCAAAGGTTCTAGTAACTTTAATGAAACCTTGGTATGATATTCATCTCATTGGCTGGCTTACACATTTTGACCTGAACATGCTTTCTGTTTTGACAGGGTGATGGTGATGGTTACGATTTAGTAGTTGTTGATGCAATGCACAAGGCTAATTATGCCAGCCGGATATGCCATTCTTGCAGACCGAATTGTGAGGCAAAGTAAGTTTCTGGCTTGATTCATGTTGAAGTTCTTTCGTGCTTTTGGTAATGGATGACATGGGTCTTACCACATTATTTCAAATGCCTCGAGTGCTTCGCGAACATATGAGTTGAGATGAAATAGCTTATAGCGTGTTTAGTTTGTTCATACCTATACTTTATACATTAGAATGAAGTTGGATTTTGTGGTTCCTTGTGTGCTATTATCCTCGATTAACCTGCAAAAAGGCTTGTCCTGAATTCTTTTTGTTCATGTTTATTTTCCATCCTTTTTGGTCAAATTAGAATGTGAGCTATAGTTATTACTACATTCAGTTACTTTCCAATGATATCTTTGTTTTGTTTCTTAATCTTATTTTCTTTTTCATGGTTTAATCTAATTGTTATAAATGACGTCATTGATTATGGTAAATGGATATCTTATAAGAAGTCACATCCAGCTGTCCAATTTCATTGTCGAGTCAAAATTCTGCTCTCTCATAGTCATTATTGTAGACCTTGTAGATTGGAAGATTATTATTTGATTCTAAATTACTAACTGAATAAACTTGTTTGTTTTGAGTTCAGAGTGACTGCTGTTGATGGTCAATATCAGATAGGAGTCTATAGTGTTCGACCCATTGGTTTTGGTGAAGAGGTCACCTTTGATTATAACTCTGTTACAGAGGTGAGTTTCAGCAGCCTGCAATGCTCTGCATTATAAATGTTATAAATGAAATTTGTTGAGATGATGATTAATCTTTGATGTCTCTTGCTTCAGAGTAAAGAGGAATATGAAGCGTCTGTTTGTTTATGCGGTAGCCAAGTGTGCAGAGGGAGTTATCTGAATCTTACAGGTGAAGGGGCTTACCAGAAGGTACAGACTTAAATTTCACTTTTCTAGTTTCGACAGATTTATTTGAGTTCCTGTCGTGACAAGCACACATATTTATAAACAGAATTCAGTAATTTTTTGCAAGTTCAACTTAACATGCTGTATGTAGAATGTAAGCTCAGTGGGTCATTTTATTGGTGTTCTTTCTCAGTCCTTTTGCACCTAATTAGTAACTATCATTGCGATTTGCCTGAGGTCAAGTCTTCTGCATATTATGTTCCCTGAGCTGATATTTGTACAGGTACTGAGAGATAGCCATGGACTACTGAATCGGCATCAGTTGATGCTAGAGGCTTGTGAGTTAAACTCGGTATCTGAAGAAGATTATATTGAGTTGGGTAAGGCCGGGCTAGGAAGTTGTTTGCTTGGTGGCTTGCCTGATTGGCTGATTGCATATGCTGCTCGTCTGGTACAGTTGCTTTCTCTTCGTCTAACCTTTTCATGAATTTTAGGTTCGTTTCTGACACTTGTGCTTCATAATTGAAGGTGAGGTTTATTAATTTCGAAAGAACGAAGCTTCCGGAAGAGATTCTAAGGCATACTCTGGAAGAGAAAAGGAAATATTTTACAGATATTTGTCTGGATGTCGAGAAGAGTGATGCCGAGATTCAGGTATGTGATTAATTTCTCTCTCCCCTCACCCTCACCTTCACCTCACCCATTCAAGACACAACCACTCCCCGACCCACCAATTTTGTGCTGGTGGCTTTTGTTACATGAACCCATAAAAACCAGTATTTCCTCTTTTGAACTTGTAACAATATGCTCCTTTTTGATTGAGACAGGCCGAGGGTGTGTATAATCAAAGGCTTCAGAATTTGGCACTTACTCTGGACAAGGTAGCTAATGTTTTCTTTAAGATTTCTTCTGTCTGGGTGCTTTTTCTAGTGGGCAAGCATACCACGCAGTCTGCTAATATATACACTATCAACTCCCTTCCCCCAACCTCCACACCCGTGTGCACATACCTCTGCAATCACATGGTGCATCTTCTCCGTGAGAGTGGATGTCTACTTTTGATGATTTATCCATAGGATTCATGATATTGTATTCTAAGATGTCAAATTTTACAAGTCAATACTCAACATTTGTTCAGGTGAGGTATGTAATGAGGTGCGTATTTGGTGATCCAAAGAAAGCCCCCCCTCTGCTGGAAAGGCTTGGTCCTGAAGAAGCAGTTTCCTTCATCTGGAAAGGGGAGGGATCATTTGTTGAGGAGCTTATTCAATGCATAGCTCCACATATGGAAGATCGAACACTGAATGACCTCAGATGCAATATTCGTGCCCACGACCCATCTGGTTCTGACGACATACAGAGGGAACTACGGAATTCTTTGATATGGTGAGCAAAGTCATCTGGCTTAACCAAGATGCACATCATGTTCCGACAGTTTGCGCTCCTTATTTATCACTTTCTTTGGTATTGTAGGTTAAGGGATGAAGTCCGGAATCTTCCATGTACATACAAGTGTCGCCATGATGCTGCTGCAGACTTGATCCACATATACGCATTCACCAAGTCCTTCTTTAGAATACGAGTGAGTCTGCGTTGTCTTTAATTGAGGCAAAAGTACAATCTATTAAGCTCTTCTATCGGCTTTCTCAAATAATATGGTTCATTTTGCAGGAGTACAAGGCAGTAACTTCCCCACCAGTATACATCAGTCCTCTTGACCTGGGACCAAAGTTTTCTGAAAAGTTGGGACCAGGCCTCCATGAGTATCGTAAAACATATGGCGAAAATTATTGTTTAGGGCAGCTGATCTTTTGGCATAATCAAGCAAATGCAGAGCCAGATGGTTACCTTGCCAGAGCTGGCAGGGGTTGTTTGTCTTTACCTGATATCGGTTCCTTTTATGCCAAAGTCCAGAAGCCATCACGGCAGCGTGTGTATGGCCCACGGACGGTGAAATCTATGCTTACTAGGATGGTGAGTTTTTCTTTTTCTTTGGTTCTCGTTTGTTTTGTTTATGGTATTAGTGTCTATTTGGTCTAGTGTCATTCAGGCGATTGGCAAATCTTCAATTGGGGATGTGTAAGCAGTTTGAATCCTGGGGAATGTATCTCTAATCTCTAATATAATGAATTGGGAGGGCTTGATAGTATTGAATCCCTGTCAGGCTTTTATGATTCCCTAATTTATCCTTAATCCATTTATACTTCCTACACCCCTGCAGCACCACATTAAGGGGTCTAATAGTAAAACCCTTATGCCTCCCTCCCATGCCGCGGAGTAACCCACGGTTCTATAGGAAACACCTCCTAGTAATAAGGCGTAGTGGAGACCGCTCTCAAGTCTCAAACTAATACCTACATTCCTTTATTTTGCATCATCCACCACTTTAAATAATTATCCATCTTGTAGCTGATTTTATCTGATGAAAATTTTACATTATTGAAGTTAAAATAAGTTGTACTACGAGAACCACTAGGATTCAAGAATTTTAGATAGGGGCTTAATCTAATAGAAACCTAAATAATTTACAAACCGTGAGAACCATCGGGATCCAAAAATTTTGATATTTATGAATCCCGATTGATTTTTGTGGATCTTAGTCAAAATAATTCATGAATTTCAACTAGGATCCATAAATATCAACTAGGATCCACAAATATCAAATTCTTGGATCCTGGTGGTTCTCATGGTTTGTAGATTATTAAGGTTTTATTTGAACAACTACCTATATAATATATATATATATATATATATATGCACACCCAAATGCGTGTCCACATTTACTAGTTTTATTGAAAATAAAGGTAGGTCTTGAAATTGACAATTTAGGAACTCAGAAATATGAAACAAAGGTTAATATGAAGAGAAAGAAATAATTAAGCCAAACGGCTATATTGTTGTCTTAGAAAATACAAATGATTTGCAGGAAGTTACATTGCCATTTTCAATAGTTGAGCAATCTTGTTTATTGCTATCTTGGTTTCTTTGTGTTTTTATGAAAAACAAGGGCATAACAAAAATTCTGGTCAGTGACGGAGTTTTCTTGGGTTGAAAAACAAAAAGAGCACATCTCTCTCTCTCTTGTGTTTCTGTAGCGCGCACACACATACTGAACCTTCAACATTTTTGCGAATTATATATCTTACATATAAGAGTACAAACTCTATCAATTGTCTCTCCTTTTTTTTTCTTTCCAAAAATGCCCTTCTATATTTGTAAAAGATCAAAAATACCCGTAGTGGTTAGCGTCCGATTTTTTCCGGTTTCAATGGTCTCGTCCAGTACGATACATAAGCAATCAACACTTTTTGGGGCTGTAAGAAAGGAAGCTTCACAATAATTTTTTAATACATGCTGAAGTGATTACTCTCTCTAAGGAACTCGGCAAAATAGCCCCGTAACTTCGGGAGAAGGGGGGTGCCTCCTCACGAAGGGGGTCGCATTGACACTAGGCCCGGGAGAGTGTTTACCAAAAACACCGGTCTCCGCAAAGTCGTAAGACCATGTATGGGGCTGATAGCATTTAATTAGCCCGTCAACCATATATTTCGACCCACATCGAATACCGAGCTGCTTGTTGAAGATAAAAGTACGTCGAACCCGTCGGAAGTTTCCCATGAGCAAAACCCTAAATAGCTCGTGCGTTAAAAGTTTGTTTATATATTTCTACAAAAGGTTTGTGGGAGGGGGGGGGGATGCAGACTTAACCGAACCTTAGTTATCTATTTTATGCCCTAAACGGCTATAACATGGGCTTAAAGGTTAAGAGTGATGTTTGTGTGAAATTGCAAGGGGCTAAGGGAATGCAAATATGCAATCATAAGTTACATTTTTGTGAAACTTGCTCGTGTGTTTGTTATGCAACTTGTTCCAACTCCAACTTCTGAAAATGAGGAGCCATTAAATTCTTCATGGAAATTAAGAAATTTTGCACAAACAATATTAGTGGTATTATTATGGCATAGCAAGGAGACAGTGAAGCATAGTGAGTATGAAATGTGAATTAGTAACCTTGCTAGAAAATGGACCCTCATTTTGGGATGGAGGGAGGACGAATCTTTTTGCTTTATAAATGTTTATGAATCTTTATACATGGAATGCACATTTTGAACTGTTGATATTTGTTTTGCCAGGAGAAGCAACCCCAGAGGCCTTGGCCCAAGGACAAGATATGGTCGTACAAGAGCTCTCCAAAAGTTTTGGGTAGTCCAATGTTAGATGCTGTTTTACGCAATGCTCCATTAGACAAGGAGCTGGTGCATTGGTTGAAGCACAGACCTCCCATTTTCCAGGCCATGTGGGATAGATAGACTGGTGCCTGTAGGTTTTCAGGGAAGCAGCGATGGATTTTTACTCGACCCTTTCTTCTTGGTTTTAGAATGGTTCTTAATCATAGTTATAGCAGCCCCTTTCCTATACACCAAGGGTGGGAGCAATCCAGTCGAAGCATCATTGCATTGAGCCGTCGCTTCCTTCATTCTTGTGTACAGCTTTTTGGTTTTAGTTCCTTCTAGGTTTTGTAATTTGTAATTCATTATTGGGTAGTGCAGTGTTCCATTTTTCCCCCAGTTATTGAAAAATGAGAAAGGGTAGAAAATTATTCCAAGATAGTTTTGTCCTCATGGTGGGTTGTTTCTCTTCTAATTAGCTTTTTCCTGATCTGCTTCTCATTTCGGCCTTTGTGTAAATACTAGGTTACTAATGGTTGATTATTTAATGACCAAGCCCAAGTGAGGTTTTGTAAATACTGATCTTTATTGCTGAGCATAATTGACTACAAACCAGATGACTATCAGCAGCAAGTTAATAATAGTTGACCATATGATCTGTAGTTATATGTGGTTTTATATTTAAACCATTCATTCCTTGTTTGGGATGAAGTGGGAAAAGTCCCATGTTTTTTTGGGTAAAGTGTTTGTCATGTTCTTTTTCTTCCTTTTTGGGATCAAGTTAGTATGTATTTATAGGTGAGTTTCATCACCCTCATTTCTTGACTGTAACATATTCTTTTTCCAACTTTTCTTGCTGCTGGACCATATTGGGTCTCATTGAACTACCCTCTGCGTGCGCAAGTATTGGTTCGAGTCATTGAACTACCCCCTGATGGTGTGTGCTAGTCTTGGTTCGAGTCTTTTTGAAGTACCCTTTGAAGGTCAGCATAAGTTTTGGTTTCACCAGTGATGACAAAGACCCTCAGTGTCAGTATGGATTTTACGTGTAGCGCTCATTCTTTGACAACAAGTAACATTGTACTGCATGTAGCGAGGGACTCTGATGTATGCCGGCTTCTCTTTATTTGAGGATGAGGAGCTCCTAATGCTTAAAAGACTCCGTTCAACATTTTATTGCTCGTTTTGGGATGAAAATCCAAAGATTATCTAAACAGTTGTTCAACACATTATGGATTGGATGCAATGTTTTTGTTGCAATGTACTAAATGATTTGTAAATTGATAATGATTGAACTGAAATGTAGGGAGAGATAGAAAGAAACAAGTGAGACCAATGAGAACGAAAAAAAAGTATAAACAAAAGAATGTATTTATTGATCGAAGATGGAAACGATCCCTCATCCTTCAACAGTATTTTGGCGCAAAATGAAATAAGCGTTCCGTTTGATGAAAATTGTGATTATTTTTTAAACGAACATGACACTTCAATTGGAATTAGGGCCGTAAATGAGCCGAATCGAATCGAATTTTTACGAACTCGAGTCGAGTTTTTTACATTTCTTTTACGAGTCGAACTTTCACGAATTCGAGTCGAACCTAAAATGAATGAGCTTGGTTTGGCTCGTGAAGGACTCGCAAGTTGCTCGCGAGCGTTCGCGAGTCATGCATTTTATAGACTTGACGAATTTTTTTACGAATCTTGACGAATTTTTTAACGGGTCTTGACGAATCATCGCAAAAATTACCCAACTGAGATATGGGCCAAAAGG
>JAOTQG010011973.1:0-15955 GCA_025631175.1 Iris virginica
GGTTAAGGGATCCCAAATTTTGAAGATAGACTTGAAAATTCCGTTGATCGGTTGAGTTATTGAAGTTCCATTTTTTCCTTTTCTGTCAAATTCTTTTGAGGTAATTTATCAGATCGAGATAAAAAGGTTTAGTGATAGTTGGAGACAGCGAGGGTGCCACTATTTTTGGTCCAGGTGGATCTTAATTCTAGATATTTTTTTTAAGGTTCAGGTTTCGGTTTTGGTTGCAGATTTGAAGGTGGAAGGTGTCTGGTCGAGTTGATTGATCAGTTAAGGGCACTAATGGTAGGGAGAGGTTAAGGGGTCCCCTCCATTATTAAGTAATTGGCAGATAAGTCCGTGGTGGACCTAATTTCTAAAAAGTTTGATAGGTTATTACTTTTTGCGAGCGAAAAAGTTTGCTCCTTTTTCTTCATCTTTTGAGTTGTAATATCTATCTTGTTCCATTTTCTGCAAAGTTGATTCGAGGGTGTGAAATCAATGTCGCAGAAGGCTCATGCCTCGCCTTCTTTTCAGACGATGAAATCGCTGCCTGTCGACTTTAGGTTTGTGACTTCGTCGTCGCCTATGGATGTGAGCACAAGCAATAGTAACATGATCCCTGGTGTTTTTGTTGATAGTATTCCTGAAAATGGTGCTGATTACAGCATTGATCGGGGTGATGATGACTCTCCCTATGGTAGTTTTGTCCCGCCAGCTGAGCAGAGACCTTCTGCTACTGATGGTGATGAGGATTCTAATTCTGCAGCTTCTCCTTTACGTACATTTGTGCCTTCTCGACCGGATTCCAACTGGAGTGATACCTCCTCCTACATTGCAAAGAAGGTAACATACTAACACGTGGTTAGTTTTGAAATTTAGATTTGCAAATTGATTGTTCTCGATCGGTCTGCTGTTATTTTTAAGATAAGATGATGTGCCTGATTTTATTTTAGTTTTATCTTTAGATTGCATGAATCTTTTCCCATGTTTCCCTTCAAAAGTTTCAAAAAGAAAAATTTTGTTTTCCTTCAATAGGTAAGATGTAATTACTTACCCTATAACTCAGTATTAAGTACCGCGAGTTGCTTATTTTGTCAAACTTACGTACTGTGAGTTGTTTAGTTGGCCAAGTTTCAATTGCTCACATGAAATCAGATATGGTTAAATAACCTGAGGAATAGCTTGATTATCTGTATTGGATAGATAATTGATTTGGGTTCCACCTCCAAAAATGGAAGATGATGTTCGGTTCGTGGAGAATATGGTGGCTTGTTATATTTTTGTGACAAAATTATGTCTAATCACACAATACATTGGAATTATCTCTGACTTTCAGACTCTTTTATCCCCAAACACCTATCTATTCCATTCCTTCAACAAACTTAAGCTTCTTCATAAAAACAAAACCAAACCAATCCTCCTCCTGACAGTCAGACCACCACTCTGAAATGTCCCTGATAAAACTTGGATGTATCAGCTACATATTTTCAAACCTATACGGACTAGGACCCTATGAATCAAACAAGATTCAAGCGATATTGGAAAGTGATCAGAAATAATCCTAGAGAGGACTCCTTGGCATAGAGCCGGGACCCCCCCCCCCCAAGGCCCACATATTCGATAGATAAACCATTCGATCTTACTAGCCCTAAATGCTCTCCCGAAACTGACCTTGTGAACGGACCATTCGATAAGGTTATATATCCTGCAATTCGAATTCTCTTATAAACTCATCAAATCGCAGCATACCATTGGTGATACGAGAGCCTCCAAATTTCTATGGCTCACCCGAATCACATTAAGGGCATTCCCATCGGGAGTCTTGAGGGAGTCTAAGAGAGAGCTTCAAGACCCTCAACTCAAGATTCAACCATTGGGGAACACCAAAAATGGGGAAAGTCTTGAGATGGGTCTTCAAAATCCCAGCCCCAGCTTCAAGACTCTCCACTTCTATTGTCCAATTAAAAACAGCCACGTGGAAACTATTTTCATTTTTTGAAAGTCAAACCAATTTATAAATCATTTACAAAATTAATAAAGAAAAAATGAGAACGCGAACATTTGACAAAATGTCTCAAATGTTTGACGTTTTGCTCGCCATCACCGTCACAGACAACCGAATACCAAAATCCAACAGAAAATACCAAAATCAAAATCAAAACCCAAACATTTGACAAAATCAAAAATGAAAAAACCCAAATAAGAAGAAGTTGGAGATGGAGATGGAGAAGATGAAAAATCGAAACCGAATCGAAGAGGGAGAGAGAGAACAACCGAATCGAAATGGAACCTCGTCGATCAAAGGGTGGTCGGCTTTTAGTCTGATTCCATGCCATTGGTTTTGAAGAAAAAATCAGAGGAGAGAAAGGGAGAGCTTCAACCGTTTTCCACAATCAAGAAGGAGACAGAGAGATGAGAGGGGGAGTGAAGCTGAGAGAGATAGGCTGCTAGAGAGGGAAGATGGTTGATTATTTTGTGATAGAGGGAGAGAAAGGTGAGAAAGGCAGAGTTTGTTTTGAGAGAGTGAGAGTTTCTGTGAAGAAAAAAAAAAGATAGATGTGTGAGAGAGAGGGAGAAGGGAGCGGGCAGTTAATCCAGAGAGAAGAGATAGATGAACGTGTGTTGCTTACACTTCAACTTCTTTATTTTCTTTGCTATTTTTTTTCTCTACTACCCTCAAAATATCTCATTTAGTTTTATGTAACTTATGTTTATTTTATATAATTTTATGTAATTTAAATAAATAATATTTCATGACATTGAGTTTTTTTTAATTATATGTATTTATAAATAAATTCGGAAAAACATCAATTTATATTACAATTATATATTAAATAATTGAATTAATGGAAATAAAGTTGATGGAATAAAAAAATAGTGGAATGCTGATGTGGCAAAGTCTGAGAGAATCTGAGGATTGGGGTAGTTTTTCTGAAAGTCTTAAGGAAAGGCTGAAAAAGTTTGAGATCGTGGAAAGCAGATGTGGCAGAGTCATAGAGAGTGTGAGAGACTCTTAGCATTGGAGATGCCCAAAAGTCCCCGCCAATACACCATCGATCGCCACAAAGCCCTGCGAGGTCATACAACTCCTCCCAAAAGTAAGACTGAACACAACCTATTCAGCCCATAAACAGACGTGAGCCACCACTCTCCAAAAGCGTGAATGTGTATCCCAATTGAGAGAGTATGACTACCCTGCATCTCTAATTTTGTAACCACTTGAGTAGCCCGTATCATAATAATGCCTCAAGAAGCCCCACATGATGGAAGAAAAACTAATCCCCGAAACGAGTCCCAAAAAAGCTTTAAGGGGCGAGTCTACTCATTTTGACTCGTGTATGAAGACTACATTCGGGGCAGCCTGCACGAGAGTCTCCTTAACCTTCCTCCTCTTGTTACAACCTCCTATGCTACGAACATTGAAGCTAATTATCTTCATGAGATATTTTTGATTGACTACCTCCGGTCCCTTTTCCCCATCTTAATCTCTTCAATATCCCTCCCTCCCCTCATAATTTACCGAAGTTGCAAATTCAACAACTCTCTAATTCCTCATTTCCCCTTTTTTCTACTAGATCCCTCATCTTGGACTTCCATCTGAACACTCTCACTCCTCAGATTACTAACTTAATGCACATACTTTATCACCATTTGCAGAGCTTGACCCAGACCACATCTCAAAGGTTCAATGATTTAGACGTTTCCTTTTCCTACCCACTTCTCAATGCACTTGGACCAGAGGCAAAGTCACATGACAAAGGTCTTGGAAGAATGCCTTTATCTTGAGCCGCCATTCTATGCAATATCCCTGTGTCATTCATTATTCCCGAAAAAACGAGTTAAAGGGAACGAAGGAGTTGTGAATATAAGGTTATCTGAATATATGTTGGAAAGAAAAGAAGTGAAATGACTGTGTTTAAAGGTACTGCCCCTAGGAAAAGAAATTGCATTGTTCCCTGTTGGTGGTAGGCTTGATTCACTCTGATCATTCGGAAAAATTGGCTAACTTCAAGTGCGCATCTTGAACACTAATTTATGCAGAGAATACGCATAAATGAAATATTCTTCATTATTTGTTATTTAATTTAAATGTTAGAGGAGATTTAAAGTTTTCCAAATGCTCATACTTAAGGCACTATTTTTCTTGAAAAGTCTAAAAATTGCATCTCTAATCATTAAAAGCTGTACGTTCAGAATGTTGGTTTATGTGATTCATGCTAGTCAGATAGTTCATATTTCAGGTATAATCATTTTTTTTAATGTTCGAGAGACACTTAAGCAATAATCGGTATTTTCCATCTTCACTTATTTCTAAGATATCCGTTAGATGTCGATGAGTTTTCCTTCTTCATCCTTCCTGTTAACCTGATTATCATGTTTTATATTCTTAGTTTTGTTTTTTTAATAGAAATATAATTTTGTTGAAAGAGATGAGAATTTATGAATGGAGAAAGTAAAGTCTTACGGCATGAAAGATGAAACACGAACAAAAAGGAAACCATTTGGAAGGCCAAAGCTAGCCATCACTATAGCTCTGCAAACCAGTGTCAACATATATCTGTGGTAGTTTTATTTATATACCTGTGGTAGTTATATACTAGAAGGCCCCTAGTTTAAAGCCATAGATAAGTTAAAAGAACACCACACGAGAAGAAAATAGAGAGATTAGAGCCTGGTCCCTGAAACTCCTTACATTCCTCCCCATTTATGGAGCTAAAGAATCCAAATGCACCACAATGCCTCAAGATCCTCTACGAAAGAAGGCACAGCCAAGATTCTCAGAACACACCAAAAAGCATAAGTCGAAGTGTCCATGAGTCATGACACCCTACATTAGATGAGTTGCGCTGTGGTGCTGAACTTAGAACATGTCTACAGATAAAGAAACTTCCACTAATGGGGCCTATCTTTTGTGTTCGATAAACAAAAACACTCATATAAAAGATCTAAGCTTAGAGACACCTTGGCTGTCCAAATACAGACTCGATTACACGAGTAGACATGAAAGATTTAAGATTTGCTAGACGTTGGCTCTCCGAATACAGTTGGGACACTTGATAGATGAGGTTAAAATTTCTCACCTCTATAACAGTGATAACTGTCTGTAATGAAGAAAACAACATCCCATTCCCTAAAGAACGAGTGTGAAAGAGTGGTCTCTTGGAGAATCCTAGTATCTACAAGCATTAGAGAACCTTGAAAACTCTGGAATGCTACAAACTAGCTATTTATCAAATTGGAAAATAGCTTGTAATATGGCCTCGACAACATAGGTGCAAATTTAATTCGAAATAGACATATACTGAAAATTCCAAGCCATAGGCCAGTGGAGAAAAATGCTTTCCTTGGATTAACTATCTTGCCTATACATAACATGCATATCGAGTGATAATCTAAAAAAGCCATTGCTTCTTTCTTTAACTGTCAGTTTTACGTCATTTATCACAAAATTCGTAGGCAGAAACGTGGGCTTGGATTTCTTCAAAAATGTGACCTATGAAGTGAAGTTGCATACTAACAATACCAATTATCCATGCCAGCTCTAAAGGAAATGATTAAAATTGCCTACCCTATAGTGAGATTGTTTTAATAATTAGGTTTCATACTCCCAACTCCTGACCCTCTTTTCTCATTTGGTCCACTATATGTCTCATAAACCTCTCAGCCCTTGTCGAAATGCTAACTGGAATCCTAAAATGGAAAGATATTAATTTAGGTGCTAGAAGCGTAAGCTTGGAACAATGCAAGCCTAATTTCGAGAAAGAAAAATGGCTTGTTTTCACCTTCTAAGAGCTTGGTCACTCTCTCAATTATATGAGCCCAAAACTTGATGATTTGAGCCTATTTATTAAAAATTTTAAAGTAGGTTTAACCGCCATGTGAAGGTGCCACACATAATGACAAATGCTTAAATTTAATCACCCACATCAATTCGAGTCTGTATGCAGTTATGATGATTACTAATCCAGGCTGATGTAGTTTAACAAATCTGAAAGGAACGTGTATTATCTGAAATTGCAGCGACCACCCCTTTCTTTTTTTCTTTTTCCCCTTTGGTGTTTCTTAAGGGATGTGAAGAAATGCTTAGCTCTGCTGCGAACCAGAAAATCTCACATTTTCCTTATCTAACGCAGAATCATGAACAAGACCGACACCTAATGCCAATACAATAATTTTTTAGTATCAAACTAATGAGTGAAAAAAACAAAGATAATACTGGATTTCTGTGCCTAGACCCATTGAAGCCTTTTTCGCCTATGAATAGCCAAAAAAAAAAAAAAAAACCAAAGCCTTAAACCATGTTAGAAGCCTGTCATTCATATGACACGACAAACTGACCATGAGAGACACCAGGATATCCAACTTTAAGTCGAAGGGTTTCAAAAGTAAAATTAAAACAGATGGAATGCAACTTTTGTGGTGAAAAGAGTATTAGCACCACTAAGTTATGTAAGATGGTCAAGAATACCACCAAGGGAACAATTTCAATGTTTAGGATCAACTATTAATTAAGATGGGGAGGTAGAATATGACGTTAGTCATAGAAAAAATCATGCTAGAGTGGCGGGGATGGTATCATGTTGCATGCCTAACCTTCTGTTAGTATTTTAGTAACATTAACAAGGCCTTATCTTGATATTCTTACCTACTTGTTAAAGTGGACTGTTGCAGAAGCTTCAATCGTGGTTTCAAACCCCTGATGGGAACTGGAAGCTGGGGAAGATTCTATCAACCACCGGGACGGAGTCACTCATATCACTGTCAGAGGGAAAAGTAAGTGAGCTTCAGTGGATCTTGAATAATTTCTTATGTCAGTTCAAGTGATAGTGATGTTCTGTTTCCAATCATAGGTTTTAAAGGTGAACTCTGATACTTTATTACCAGCAAATCCAGATATCCTTGATGGTGTAGATGATCTCATGCAGCTAAGTTATTTACACGAGCCATCTGTCTTGTACAATCTTGAGTATAGATATAACCAAGACATGATTTATGTAAGAATCTATTATTATGCTTAGCTTTCTGAACTTATGCTCCTGGATGTTGATGTTTGTGTAATTGTTTGAGTGCCTCTAATCTTTGTGTTCTAGTCAAAAGCAGGGCCAGTATTGGTTGCCATCAATCCCTTTAAGAAAGTTCCTCTGTATGGGAATGATTACATTGAAGGATATAGATGCAAATCGATTGACAGCCCTCATGTATATGCCATTACTGACACAGCTATCCGGGAAATGATACGAGGTAGTTTATCTCTCCAATGTAAAAATTCTAAGATTGATTTATTCCCCCTTCTTTTGATTGTAATTCTTACCATTTCTGGTTTTTCCTTCAGATGAAGTCAATCAGTCTATTGTCATAAGGTCAGTTGGACATTTCTAACTTGAAATTTTGTATTATTTTTGTGTGCTTGTTTGCCTTGTCTTATCTTCTTCAAATACCATTCAAGTTTCTGTGTATCTTCCTCTATGATGGCACACTTTGTGACAAGGGAGGTTTTCTTTGACAGTAGTCTCTTGGGACTGCATAAGAGAAGAAATGTATCAAAATCTAAACCACCTCTGAGGTATTTCGGTGATTCAACTCATAACTGCTACATTATCTGATAGCAGAGTTGTAACTACACATACCTAGATGAAACTCTTTGAAGACACTCATGAGAATATGAGAAATTTGAGGACCCTCTTGTCAACTTAGTATGTTTGGCCTATCAAAGTTTCTTTTTGATAGAAGGGAGAAATTGGATTAGAAGAGATGAGGACAATAGTCCTTTGGAATCTACATCGTGGTGTAAAAAGAATTATGCAGCCAACCCATAATAGTTGGGGCACTTCGTTACATGAACACCTTAATTGCTACATTATTTGAGATTAGAGTTGTAAATACAAGGACTTAGCTGAAACTTCTTGGATACAGTCATGAGACAATGAGAAATTTGATGGCTGTCTCGTTAACATGATATGTTTAGGCCCATCACAGTTTCTTTTGGACAGAAAGGATAAATTCTATAGAAGAGACAAGGACACGTTGGAAACTATGTCACGGTAGCCACACCTTGGTAGTTGGGGAAAAGTCGAGTTGATTTGAGTAGACTGTTAGAAAGAAGAGGATATACAAAGATAGAGGGAAAAAAGTTGGCCTTTCAAGGATGAAGTGGAAAGTAAAGAATAAATTAAAATTCCATAGTGCAGCTTGTAAAACTCAGACAAGGGCAGCCCTCCAGTTCTGCACAGTGTTTGCTATAGCACTTCCAAGAAAGTAATGAATGACTTTACCTAACATGACGCTGCAAACATGCCTCAATAGCCAAAATCTGCGAGGAATAGACTCTTAATTATGCTGATTTTTTATTTAGGAACTAGCAAATATGTCTCCATGTCCAGTAATAATTGTTGTCCACCTTAGAAACTCTGTCCATTCTCCAGAGCTATTACTCATAAACTGGTTGATAGAGTACCTCTCTTCTTTCGTTGGACGTTGAAATAGTTATGTTGAAGGTAATAAGGTATACTCTTAAAGCTTGTTGGATGACCATTTCCATTTCAGACATTTCATTTCTATATCCAATTTTTGGTAAAATTAAAAGAACTAGAATGTGTTTGACAACCTATTCTATGCATAGCATGTGCAGAACAATTTCTCATATTGACCCCATTTTAGAAATGAAAAAGTATATGTTTCTTATGAAGTAAGAATGTATTTTTGTCTATCATAAGTACGTACGTGAGGGATTAATGAAGTCAGGTATCAAACTCATTTATTATGTTTCTTCCAGCGCCTATATAATCTCCCATCATCCCTGTTTCTTTGACAAACTAATCTGCGCCTAAATCTCCACCGTCTGCTTCTTTATTTTCAAATTTATCAATGGTGGTCTCTTTCTTTGTCCGAGTGGGAATGAACCTTCAAAGCCCTTTTTTGAAGTCAACTTTGCGTGCTCGAAATTTTCATTGGAAATCAAGCTATCTGTGATTTCTCGAGGAATTTTTTGGAATTGAAAGGATACTGCGTGTTGAAGAGTAATGGTATCTCGAACAAGATATGTTTTCTTTCTTCAAACACTTCATTATCTTTTGAAGAAAAGAAATGAGAAGCTGCAGACGGATTGGACTATCAGCTTCCCAACTTCAAGAAATGAAAGAGAAAAACTGAAGTAAAAGAAGCATCAAACTTGAAGAGGGGTTTTTTCCAACGACGGGTGAATAATGCAGAAATCTAATGTATTTTGGACAAACTCATATTATTTGAAATTTGAAAGGTTCTCTTATTTGCAGATGCATTGTTATTGTTCAAGAAGTCGAGTACTCCCTTTCTTTAGTTCTCAAGAATCTATGTAGTCTAAAAGTCAGTCAAGAATCAAGAGTCATTATCATCTTGAGACTCTTAAGCTCATGAATGAGTTTCTTGGTTAATCTTCTTCTTATCTAAAATACCTTTGTCATTTTAGTGACAGACAACTGCGGTTGAATCTTTATATCAACAAATATTGGGATGTTACCCCTTTATCTGCCTTCTAAGGCTTCATTGCTGTTCACAGCAAATATCATTTTAGCTGTGGCACTTTGTGCTGCATTAGTGAGCATGCTAAAATCGCTATACTAATCCACGTGCTTGCCAATGGGGATGATGAGTAACAACATAATCTCTCAACTAATAAACTATGAACTCATGGCTCCAAGGTGAGTATTTGAGAAAGTAAAACATCAAAAGCAAGTGAACTAGACAATTGGATATGAGTCTCTGCTTAAAACAAGTTGCAGAATTTGCAGTGCCTGAAATTGATGGTAGATCTGGTTTCCATAATGATCCTAGCATGGTTAGTGGATAATTGGTGAATCATACTATATGCATGTTTTGTCTATATATGAGAGAGTGTGGTGATGGGGCCGGGGGAGATGCAGCCTAGCAGATGGTGATATCATACGCTTAAGCAGAGAAACTCTGTTGTGATGGTGCTAAGATTATTTGTATGCTGCATGGCAGATGGTGATGTTGTGAAATTGAGCAGAGAAAGTTTGTTCTAGAAGGTGCTGGGATAACTTGTTTTATAGCCTTTTCAAGGGGACATTTGTGAATAGCTCCATTTTACTTACGATTCATTTAGACGTGAATGGTGTTTTCTTTGTCGGTTAAGATTTATTCAGGTATAGAGTCGCCTTAATCGCAGGAATTGAGGGAAATGGTCCTTGTTAGGACATTTAAATGCTACCACTTGCTATGAGCGTGCTCCTTCTCCCTGGTTTGGAGCTTTTCTCTCCAAAGAAGCTCTGTTTTCAAAACGAATTATTTTACATTACGAAGAGTCAATTTTTACTTTGGCCTCGTTTTTTTTTTTTTTTGATTCAGTGAGTGGGTTGTCTTAATTTGGGGCAACTCATTTTATTCACAGGTTTGTGGCTTCATCCATGATGAGAAATTTGAACCTTGAATTTGATATCTATTCACAGTTCATGAGTGATTTATTCTAATAGGTCATACTTGATATCTTCTTGTGACTTTCAGTTGATTTTCTCTTGTTGTTCTCAAAGGATGAATTGTGGAGTGTTAACCAAGGGTGTATATCATTGAATTGTGAAGTCCCTTATTGCAATATGTGTCCTGAAAATATGTCTTGGTGATGCTCAACTTATTTTTGTGTCTAGTGGTGAAAGCGGAGCTGGAAAAACAGAGACTGCGAAGATAGCAATGCAATATTTGGCTGCCCTTGGAGGTGGTAGTGGAATAGAATATGAGATACTAAAAACTAATCCGATTTTGGAAGCCTTTGGCAATGCAAAAACAGCACGAAATGACAACTCAAGTCGTTTTGTAAGTTACTTTTTCTTTATATAGCATACAGACTTGACTCTCTCTCTCTCTCCTCAGTTTTTGTGTCTCAGAGAGGGGGTTGTGACATTCAGGAGACAGGAGTTTTACATTAACCAATTTCTGAAAGTGAAATTCCTATATTCGTCACCTTCTTCCACAGTAAGTAATGGTTGCTTGAATATGTCAGGGAAAATTGATTGAAATCCATTTCAGTGAAACCGGGAAGATATCTGGTGCCAATATTCAGACTTGTAAGCTACCATCTCCCTGTGGTGTCATGCACTGAATGTTTCCCTTACTATTCCACTCTATGTTTCTACATCCAGATTACTGGCCTAATGATGTATTTTTTAAATTTCTTTTGGGGTTCTTGAATCTGCTCAGTTCTACTAGAGAAGGTATTTCCATGATCCTAGTATTATGATTTGATATGTTTGGTCTTTCTATACAATTCACTGATCCAGTTTGTACGAACAGTCTAGAGTTGTTCAGTGTGCGGAGGGAGAAAGGTCGTATCATTCATTTTATCAGCTCTGTGCCGGGGCTCCACCTCCTCTTAGAGGTATCAATTGCTTTCAATTAATTTTGTGATGTTTGCAACCTGAGATATTGAAATCTATGTTTATCAGACAGTAAAGGACATTTGACTATATTTACTTTTGAGTTTTGATCAGAAATGCAAGTAGTCAGTGGACAGGAAAATTCCTGCTCTGCCACCCTCTTCTTTTGTGTTTGTTTCCCCTTTATCAAACTATAGGTGCTCTATTTATCCCCTTCCTTTTTGTCCTCCTTCGCGCACTCTTCCTCATTCTCATTGTTCTCGACTAAAAGAAAGCAGTATCTTGAAATTGTGTGAAAAATTGGCCTACTGTAAATACAAAAATGTTGAGTCTTAATATTTTTGATGTGTCGTAATGAGCCTACTTTATGAATTAAACATTGATCCCTAATAGTAAGGAGCATAGTCACTTACGTTGATATAATGACCTTAAAATACAAGAACGAGGTGCTGCTAGACATAAAATGTCCAAAAGCTCCAGTAATTATTTTATGCTACTCCCTTAGTCTTTATATAATATGGACACTTCCATTTTGAGATGAGCCAAAATAAGTGGACATTTCCTTTTAAGGAAACCCCAGATTGGTTTTAACCACAAATCTTCTATTAACCCCCACAAACAATAAATTACAACCATTCACTTCATTGTTTTATTCAATTCAATTGTCCCTCCTCAATTCCGAGGGAGTATCTAAGATCCTGTTGTGACCCTAATCAATTTAGTTATTTACATTGTCAACCAATCATAAATTACAAATAACACAATTATTTAAAGGGGTGTAAGTGGAAAACTGAAATATTTGGCATTGGAAGTTAATTCATTTAAGAATATTCTTAATCGTTGTGTTTTTGTCTTCTGGCCAAACTGATTGAGACTTAGGGACTATCTTTTTTCAATCATATCTTTATTTGAAAAAAGTGGCAACAACTTTTAAGTTGATATAGTTGACTTTCCATGAACCAAAATACTGTTTCCTTCTAAAAACAACTTGGACATGCGCGTTGGAGTAACCACGTTTCATACACAGTTGTTCTATATAATTTTTTGTGTCCCCAATAAGAAAAATTAGAAAATTATGTAACGTACTAAGCGTGTTTTTAGTTAACCTAATTTTATATTTACCGGGCTGTTCTATATAATGCAACCTACACGGGCTCATTTTACACATTTCCTACACAGCTGTTGTATATAATGCATGCTAAGTTTATATATACAAAAAGTCCCTTTGGGTAAGGAGCTTAGGGGCTTTCCATGGCTTGTCCTTGGGAGATCTAGCTATGGATTGGAAAGCTGCTATCAGCTAGAGTTTGCTTTCCATTTTTGTTTTCATTTTTCTCTTATTTTGGATCTTTTAGTCTTTTGGTGGATCTCTAGTCCGCCTTCGATGTAACTTTATCTTCTTTGTAATAATATTCTTCTCTTATCTATTTTTTTTGATTATTTACAAATAATGCAACGTACTTTCAAGTTGGGCAACAATTAGTGCAACCTACTTCATTGAACTTACACGGCAGTTATTTTTGTTAATGGCAGAGTAATGTACGTTGCGTGATTTGCAGAAATTCAATTAGTACATTGTATATTTTGCAAAAATTAAGTAGTTTGTTGCATGATAATCATACACAACGTTATTTTTTCCTCTGTTAGCTAAATTAGATATGCTCAGGCTAGTACATTGTTATTCGAGACACTGCTTGTAGCTATATTGCATTATCTGTAAAAATAGAAGTAGGTTGCTTTTCATGCAATATTCTAAATAATATGGTGCATATTACATTTTAAAACCTGTATTGTAACATGGGATCAAACCTTACAAGTTACAACTACAACTCCGAGCTCATATTACACTAAACACCCAAATGTTGTGAGTGAAAATACTTAAACATGCTTAGGATCTTTTTCCTATCCTAAACTCCCGGTATCCCTTCAACCA
This sequence comes from Iris virginica, assembly GCA_025631175.1. Classification (NCBI taxonomy): domain Eukaryota; kingdom Viridiplantae; phylum Streptophyta; class Magnoliopsida; order Asparagales; family Iridaceae; genus Iris; species Iris virginica. Next base: position 13,282 of record JAOTQG010011973.1, read on the forward strand.
GGAGTGGAAGGGCCTAGTTGACCTAAAACTTCTGACTTCCGCATTCCCATGTTACTTCCATAAACCTGAAGTTATCGTGTTTATGTGGGGGTATTTAAATGTGATAGCTTCCTATCGAAAATATTTAAATGTGATAGCTAGATGGCCAGCTCTCTCTCAACTCTCTTTATGATATAGTTTGCTCTTCATTAGAAGTGTGGATGTGTACTTCTCGATTGTTCTTCACATCCATTTCACTCCAAAAGAACTTTGAACCAAGTCATTCCCTTTAGCCTCATCTCAAACATATACTTCATTATCAATGAATGTCTCACTTTGTTCATCTCGAAATTCAATCTACCTTATCAAGCGCTTTCGATGGTTATTATCTTGCGAGCTGAATTCTGCATATAAGATATTATCAGTTTCGTATTCGTACCTACGTGGATGTAGAATAATGACGATATGCATTTCCAAGTATGTTCGATTTTAACTACATTAGATAACTTTGGTCAGTTATTTTTGTCTCTTTTCTCAACTTTTCCTTTTAATTTGTTCCCCCAACTTTAGTTGTCTCTCCTCTAGTGGACATATTGTCATATTGATTGTACATACATTTTCTAATAAAATTTCTGCTTCATAAAGAACTTAATATATAAAAAGGTTAGTTCCATTTGTCTTGGCGTGTTATTGAAATATATCAGTACCTCGACAACATATTATCAATAACGTAGAGACTTATAGTTCCTTGCACTGAATCTAACCAGTGCCCTGATTTTTGATATCCTTTTGTGGAAGTATCAGGTCTCATAAATTTTAATCCTTAAAACTCCATGCCACTCGGTAACTCTTTCTTTTGTTTTCCTTGTGACCTGCAACAGAGAGATTAAATTTGAGGAGTGCTAGTGACTATAAATATTTGAAGCAAAGCAATTGCTATTCGATTTCTGGGGTTGACGACGCCGAACAATTTCGTGCTGTCCTGGTAGAGTGCTCCTCCTGCTTTATGATTAATCTCTATTTACTAAAAACATTTTTTCTGCAGCAAGAGTCTTACACCTCTATTTTCCTTCTATACAAAAGACCGAATTATCCACCTCGAAGTATTTGCAAATGATTGCCAGTTGACATGTTCTTATTTTCCAGGAAGCTCTGGATGTCGTTCATGTAAGCAAGAAGGACCAAGAAAGTGTCTTTGCAATGCTTGCTGCAGTTCTATGGCTGGGAAATGTTACCTTCACTGTAGTTGATAACGAAAACCATGTCGAAGCTGTGGTTGACGAAGGTACAAAAAGATCGTCTGGATATCCTTTTTGCATCACTTCAGCTGTTTTACTTGGTTGTGATTTACGTTCAGTTACTTGAGTAATTATTGTTATCTGAAGATGATATCTGAAAGAAACAGTAGCTTGGGGAACCCGATGATTCAGAAGATCACAGAGATAGTTCAATGGAACTCTTTGAAGTTTTATGTTGCCATACTGAAATCTGTAAAAGAGTTTGAGAGAAACATGGTTCCAAGGTTCGGCCGTGTCACCTATTTTCTAATCAGTTAGTTTGGATTTGTGGCCTACCTATCTGGAAATAGAAAACAGCATCAAACTGATGTTTTCTTGGTGATGTACTGTGCTATAACGTCGCCAAGTTGGCCAAGTTTAGGCAGCTTGGCAAAATGTCAAATATGCGAGTTTTTATGGGAAAGCTCAAGTTGCAAACCGGGAGCAAGTATCTGTTAGAGCCTTGTTTTTCCTTCGATCCGACTTTGTAGTAACTCAATAGATAGTGTTTGCTTTCTCTACATTAAGCTTACTGAAAGTTAGTATAGTTTAAATAGGGATTGAATCTATGGACCAGAAACTTATACAGGTTGGTGGTAGCGGAATTAGGGCTGTGAGCAAAGGAAGGAGGGAACACTAGCCTGCCACCATGCACTTGCCTCAATGCTGTTCTATTAGAAAAGTAGAGTGACTAGAGTCATGACTCATGAGAGAAGAGGTACAGACAAAATATTATAGGACAGACAACTTACTTATGTGGGAGATTGGCTGGTGTGGTGCCTGTGGGCTTGCTTGATTGGCTGGATCAATGCCTCTTAGCCAGCGGTTTGAGGTCAGGGCTGCCAGAGAGAAAAATGAGACATGCTGCTAAGATGAGAGGTTAGAATAAAATATCTATTAAAGTAATTATGTGTATGAAACAAAAAAAAAACAGCGCCACTATTTGACTGCACTACCTGAGGCTCCCATGGTCCCACGCTGGTGCATGGATCAAGATGACTATAAGAGAACTTTATGTGTCCTGCACCTGGAAATTATGGCTTGAATATGGAACAGCTGGACCCAAAACCTTTACAGGAACTCCATAGCAGCTTGCCTGCCTTGTGATGTTCACTGCTCATGGGACCATTGGGCATTTTGTATTGGCGATTAAAGTGGAACTCCTCATGCAGTCCGGCCCTTTCTGAGAGGACATTTGTGTCTTGGCTTAGAATAGTGAGGGAACTGGTTGTTACAATATTAGAGTTCTCAAGTACTAAATGATCAATTTGTGGCATTGATGCATAGTGTAACCCTTTTAAAACATGTTAGCACATGGTGGAAGTCAGCACATAGTTCACTGCCTCATGCTTGGAGATCCAACTTGAAAGGTTGGAAAGTTGATCTTTGCAATTTGAGAGTCTAGCCAAAAAGATTGC
>JAOTQG010012084.1:0-15955 GCA_025631175.1 Iris virginica
GTATCTGAGTTGATTTTCTTAAAAAATTTCTTGTGTTGGATCTTTATTTTACAAAATACAGACATATAACTAACATATAACAAAAATGTACTAAGATACAACTGATTCGTACAGTTTGTACGAAAAAGTGGTTTGTAGCGGTATAAGCCCCTATATATATTTTTTTTGTAAAAGAAGAAATGTCTGTGATAAGAAAAGAAGATACAAAACAGGCGGACAAGAAATCCCCCAAAAATAAAAACAATAAATACACACGAATTACATTATAGCAGCTTTCCCATCTCTAGCTAAATCACCCAAAGTCAAGCCTTGGAAAGCACCAAAACCCTAGCCCAAAGAGAAGACTGCACAGTGATCTTATATTTGAAGACATTAACCACATAATTAGACAATACCTTGGAAATCTCACTCACTTTTACTCAAGTGCCTCAGCTCCATCTCTCTCCCTTGCCCTATCCATCTCTCTGACTTTGAAACAGCATTCCTTCATTAGCCATTAGCTATATTTTGTATGAATACGTCAGTCTATATACTGTAGGGTCCACTTACATAGTGTAGGCACAAATATAAAAAGTCGCAAGGAATGAAGTTGAACTGCTATTTACATAGCAGAGATTTAGCATTGGTGGTGGGTAGCAGAGAATTAGTAATTATGCATTTCTAATTTCAGTTTGTGAATCCACAAACTCGGTTTATGAATGTTTGGATGAAGCCCTTTATGCACCACCACTAAGCTTGCATAATACGTGAGGTGGAATTTTGGGATTCAGGTCCAGCATTAACGAGAACTTTGCCTCAATAATGTGTTTCTGGAGTTAGACGCTTGAATTTTCTCTTGATTAAGGAGAGAAATGTGTCGGTACATGTGTGATACTGCACCAACAGTATAATACCTCCTCCTTATGTGTGCTCCATTGTTGCGCCATGAAAAGATAAATCGAGGTGCGTCACTCGGTGCTTCATTAACCAATCAAACAAATGTTCCAGGGAGAAGAAACAGGCCCAAAACTATAGCTGTTAGTGAGAGCCAACAATGTATACAATGCTTTTAACAGCTATTTGTTGATGTAAGCTTTAGAGAGTTGATGCAGTTCTATCCTGTAGGATTTTATAATTTAATATCATCTTCAAGTAATTTAGTGAGTGTAAAATAGGATGATACGTTCGTTGGATTGGTCGTAAAGCTTTGGACAGTGGAGAATAGGACAATTCGAGGACTGCCCAGAATGAGGGGGTGTTGATAGTGATTTGCTTGTCTAGTTTCAGACTGACAAGAGTGGTGTGAACGCTGTGGATCATTAGGAGTCATACAAAGAGGGAAGTGTCAAAACTTCTTTGCCAATGGCTATAGAGGTGATTTATGAAGCCGTTTAATCTGTGTTGCTGGGGCAAATTGTCAAGCTGTTGATGGGCATTAAAGAAACAGCAGTAGACTGTAGACACAAACCCAATCAGAAATATCCACATCTATGTCCTCCCATTGTGTACCATTGAGCTCTTTAATTTCTTCCCGCGTTTTAGTTTTGTCTTCTCCACTATGACTCTTTCCATCTTCACTGGCAATAGTTGATTCAGTCACTACCTCTATATCCTGTGAGAAAATCCACACACACTTCATCTGCTAACAAGGGTGTAAAAACACCAACTTTACAATGGTTGTTTTTATAGCTGAGCTATTAGTCCCTATTCCTGGGTAGAAGAAGATTATCTGTGCGAAAGATGCTATTTAAGAGGTTCAGCATATTTTATACCTTTATTTTAGAAAGGAAATTGAGACTATTTTTCTATTTGTGATAGAGGGGGTAGAATAGAAGAAGATGGTTGGGTGGTGGAAGGAGATTGACCCTTTTTTAGCTGGAACCTATTTTTAAACAGCTGACTATCTTAATTCATCTGTGTCATGAAATATATATACTTCTTATGGGAGGGGAGGGCCATGGAATTGAAATATTGTAGCATGAACATTAAATATTTGTTTTGTATGTACAAATGAATACGTTTTTGATAATAAGTGTCCCTGATGATCCACTAAGCGCAATACGCTATTTACATGTCATGTTGGTCAATGTAGAAATATTTCTGGCTTGTTTTCCTGTGTCCTACCAAAGCTATTCAGATTCTGTTGCTATATGGATCTTCGAGAGTTTTATCATGCTATTCATTTTGCTTTTTAATTTCTACTCTGTAGGTGGTTCACACTCAAGCAAAGATAGTAGGCGAACAGGATTTGATGTATAAATATGTGTCCAAACATTTGATTTTCGTCGCTACCGTGTCACCTAAAGCTAGCGGTTCAATCGGCACTGTCACCCCAGATGAGTCAGCACTGGTGATATACCTTATTGATACTGTAACTGGTCGTATACTGCATCGTGTGACACATCATGGTGCTCAGGGTCCTATCCATGCTGTAAGTATTTAGTTTGTTTGTGTTCAATATGCCTAAATTCATGAGTTAATTCACTTACATTCATTAATTAACTTAATTGTTGTCTTGTGTCTCCTTTTGTTGTTCTCTCTGAAGGTACTTAGTGAAAACTGGGTTGTCTACCACTATTTCAACTTAAGAGCACACAGATATGAGATGTCTGTTATTGAGATCTATGATCAGTCTCGGGCGGTATGATCTTTTAAATTTCTGCCAATTCTTTTTGGATGTTTCAATAAGTTACATTATAACTTGATTACTCTGTGCAGGAAAATAAAGATGTTTTGAAGCTTATGCTTGGAAAGCATAATCTCACGTCACCTGTATCTTCATATTCTCGTCCTGAGGTCATGACAAAAACTCAGTCCTACTTTTTCACTCATTCAGCTAAAGCAATATCAGTGACATCAACTGCAAAGGGCATAACTTCCAAACACCTTCTCATAGGCACAGTTGGGGATCAGGTCCGTTTTAATCTCTGAGGTTTTATTTGTTTTTTCTGGGGAATTTTTTTGGATTTCTTTCATCTCAAACTTCTGTTGTTGAAACTTGCTGTTTTTTCTGCAAAGCTAGGCATCTTTTGTTTTAATTCTATATTTTTGCATCTAGTTCCTTACATAAGCGTTCTTCTGTTGACATTTTATAGGTGTTGGCACTTGATAAGCGTTTCCTAGATCCCCGGCGTTCATTAAATCCCACCCAAGCTGAGAAAGAGGAAGGACTTTTACCTCTTTCTGATTCATTGCCATTAATTCCACAGGTGTGTAAAATCTCGTCTAATATTGCTAGCAATTTCTTTCCAAAGAGAACACATTGGCTTATTATTACAGTAATTAATTTTTTATTTGAATTAAATTCAAAGTGATGCTCATAATGTACTTCAGGTGCGCTATAAATTTGATTTGACGATCTTAGGTGACTTTGAAAGTGCTCAATCTAAATAGAGTTCAAATAGTTAACCTGGTCTTCTTTCTTTTGTTTTGTTTCACTCATGATTGTACTAGATCACCAGTTGGAGTAGATTATGCTGGAAAGTGCAGTGTGTCTAACATCTTTGGGCTACAATGTGATATGAATGGATCTGTATTCTGAGCTGAATTCTACATGTTTTGTTGAATTCAAGCTTAGTAAGGCTATGTGAGTTGAGTACCAAGATTTTCTACTGAATTCAACTTGGATCCAATGTTCAAGTCTCGTGCATTTTTATTTTTTTATGTGTGTGTGTGGGGGGGGGGGGGAGGTGTTCTTAGACCCATTTCCCAATGTTGGTTCATTTGAAAAGATCTTATAAAAATTCAAGAGTTTATGGTGGCGTTTGGAAGGGTGGTTTTGGGGAAGGTTTTTCGTTTTTTGGTGTAGAAAAAAGGGGTTGTGTTGACGGTTGTAGAATACCAAATATACCCTTAAACTTCCTAAAATAACAAAAAAAATTCCCCTACTACTGAGCCCTACCCCTACCCTCCTTTACCCAGCCATCAATCCTCGAAGCTCTGCCCCAATCTGCTCCTCTCCCCATTGAACACCTTCAGCTTCAAGAACAAAGGATCCTCCTCGCTCTCAAATCTCCGATCGAACATAATCCGGTAGATGCTATACATCGTGAGTGTTAACCTCTTCCGCAGCACAATCCCATTCGTCGCCGCCTACAGCATCTTCCAAACATCCTCCACCTCCTCCACTGCCTCAGCCTTCCACCCCATCCTGTACTGCTAAACAACCTTTGTTAGTGAAAAATGGCACCGCCATGGTGCGCCTCATCTTTCGCCAGTGCTCGCCGTAATCGGTGAACACCATGTCCTGTCCTTTCCCAGTGAAGTTGTCGAAGACGACGGGTGCACGAGCCGAACTCGACACCTTCTGTGTGGAGGACAGCTTTGGCGAGGTCAGGTGAGGAGACTACTACTTGGTTGCGCTGGCCCATTCAGGTAGAATATGTCGCTGAATTTCTTGGCAAGGTCCGTGAGGTTACAGTGGTTGAGGTCGTCGTCGACTTGGAGTCAGTTTCCGAATATGGGTACTGGGATTGGGCCAGGCGGGAGCTTGGATTTCTTGCCGCGGAGCTTAGAGATTGTAATGCCGAGGATTACGGTTTTGAAGAGACCCAGAAGGGTTATCTTGATAAGGAGGAGATCCATGGTGGGAAGAGGGTTTGTGGGGAAATGGTGGGTAATGGTGGTTGGAGTTATAGAGGAGGGGATGGGGGAGGAGGCAGTTAGGTGTGTCAATTTTGGGTTATTCCTTGTTCTATTGAAATACCCATTTGGATTTTGAGTGCTCCCAGTCCCAACCCAGCAATTATTATCTAGTGTTATAAGTGCGAGATTTATTCATCCTCGTTGGAGATGAATAGTATATTGTTCTTTGTTTGAAAGATCAACCAGAATAGCTCCATATATTGTTCTTTGTTTGATCAGTTAATTTCTGAATTTTTATTCCGTTGTCGCAAGTGTCGGCGCTGGCGCCGGTAAGTTCAGAGAGGGAGGGGAAGGCTGAGCTTAGGAACCATGTGATTCTGATCCAAGGGAGAAGTTGGGAGAAGAAAGAGAGAGAAAGAAGAAAACAGAAGGGAGAAACTAGGGGGAGTGGGAGAGAGAAAGGAGAGAGAAAGGAGAGAGAAAGGAGAGAGAAAGGAGAGAGAGAAAATAATGTTTAAAAATTGAGTATTATTTAATAAATGTGTATAGGTAATAGGGATGTGGGTATAGGGGTAGTGCTAAAATAATAGGTTGGAGAGAGAAAACCTTGGTTTTTGATCCAAGGGAGAAGTTGAGAGAAGAGAGAGAAACAAGGGGGAGTAGGACCAAGAAAATAATGTTTAAAAATTGATTGATAGTATTATTTAATAAATGTATATAGGTAATAGGGATGTGGGTATAGGGGTAGTGGTAAAATAATAGGTTAGAGGGAGAAAACCTTTATTTTTGGTTTGTAAAACCAACCAATTAAACTCCAAAAAAAAAAAAAAAAAAAAAAAAAAAAAATCAAAAAACCTTAAAGTCCAAGCGTCCAATCAGCACCTATATCTTTTATGTAAAACCATAGTTTGTTTATAAATGAAATATTGAATATTAATCTAAAATTACCATGAAATAGTAATTAGAATGAGGCAATAAGCATGATGAATAAGTTCATAATACTGTCAAATTATATTAGGTGATCGACTTGAACCAGGTGCAAGTTGAGGTGGTACTATTGGTCTTTTAAGTTACTCAGGCCACAAACTTGACTTGAGGGAGTTGGGTAATGGAGTTGATATTTGGAGCACCTGTTTTGGCTCACCTCAAAGTGATAGGCGTAAGGTAAGCAAATTTGAGCACCATCCCGTGGATGGTTACAGAGAATTGAGTACCAATAGAAAATACTGGAACAGCAGTCAGCACAAACACCATGGCCATGAATGCATACCCAAGAATAATTACTGGTTTTCTTCTATTTAAGATAATGCTATAACGTTGGGGTATTCAAAACGCTTTGTTTTCTTACTGTACATCGGACTCTATTTTGTCTTTTCTTTTCGTAAGTGCTAGGAGTCAGTTCTTACCGTTGCTGATTTTTCACCATTTGTTTCTTCATACTGACCTAACTGTTTCTTTGCCTGTTTGCAGTCCTATGTGACCCATGCCCTTAAAGTAGAAGGCCTTAGAGGCATAGAAACTGTACCGGCAAAGCTGGAGTCGACCACCCTCGTCTTTGCTTATGGAGTGGATCTATTCTTTACTCGGCTTGCACCTTCAAGAACCTATGATTCACTAACAGAGGATTTCAGCTATGCACTGCTTCTGATTACTATTGTGGCCCTGGTTGTGGCAATCTTCGTAACATGGTATTTATCGGAGAAGAAGGAACTGCAAGACAAGTGGAGGTGAGCGGAGCCATTCTTTTCCCACATTTCTTTTCTTCCTTCAGGTTAGTTTCGGAAATGTGTCTTAGTTTAGGGGAACAGCTCCAAACGTGTAATTTAGTAATTTTTGTAGCATACCTTATTTAATTTTGATTTGGGAGTTGTAGAAACTCTTAGTGCCTTTTTGTTGTACATTTAGACACGTGAGAAAGGAACTCATAGATACTCTTGAAAATAACCTTGTATTGCTGATAGTTTTGGTTATGAAATTATCGTAACACTTTCAGAAATCATCTATTTGATTTGGGAACTCTTATATTCATCTACCGCGATGATGAACTGCTGAAACTAGGATGCACACACACTAAAATATTGCCAAACCAAATGCAGTATTTGGCTGGATCTGTGGACCCAATAATGCATCTAACCCTCGACTACACGATTGCCACACAACAGCAACTATCTTTAGTCCTCAAATTCTTGACGTTTGCTACGCGAGTGTCAGGATTTTTTCTAACAGTGTATTGTGCGGTAGTTTTTTTAATTTTTTTTAATTTTTTTTAATAGTGTATTGTGGTAGTTCTATCTTCTATGCGTCATCCACCAGACGGTGAAAACCATTTAAGCAGAAACAAATGGACGAAAGAAGTCACGAACCAAGAAATTTCCAAATTCATGGACGAAAGAGCCAAGAGATTTCTATATTATGAACCATACGTGAATGCAGAAGCTGCTATTTTCCATTGCAGAGGTATTCAAACATGCACTACTGTATGTGGAAAATCGAACAAGTTCGAGAGAACATCAGAGTTGGAAGAACTTACTAAATTCTGTCCACCTGATTACGGCCAAAATGGGAGGAGGGCTGGAAGTTGATGAAAATCACAGAGGAAAACAGGTCAAGTACATAACCTTAAAGATGCACAGATTGGGATAACCTGGTAAAATAAAAACTTGGTGATAATAGAGGGCCTTATTGGTATAAGCTTATTGCGAAGGAGATCTCAGTGAATCTGGTCAACTATTTTACTCAATTTTGATCTCAGTAAATTTGGTCAACTACTTTATGTTGGGAAAAATTGGTTACTTTTTCCAAACGTATATGTGTAAATGAAGATATTTGCAGAATAAATTCTAATATCAAAATAATAACTAATTGATGAAAGATGATACTGAGATTTAACGTGAAAATTCCTTTAAAATATAAAAGGAAAAAAATTACGGAACTACTTTCGAAAATCTCCACTATAATATGAATACTAAACTTTTGATCTTTCCAAATTTTTAACTAAAAGATTTGAGGTACACCCTCTTACGATAAATACAGTAAAATAAATAACCTTGAACGGTGTTTGCTTTTGTTTGTAATGGTGTATATAAAATTGAACAAATACTTCCTATTATAGGAGAGCTATGCAGTCTGAATGGCCCATTGTAAAGATTTTGCACTTCCTTTGACGTATGTAATCTTTGAAGATATGAACGATGGTACACACATTTTCGTTTCTTCTCTAATAACTTGCAATGGAGAGAGTCAGCAAATGTGGGAGGATATTGTAGCTAAGTCAGTCAATTTAGGTTAAATGAGTTGAATTATAATAAGTAATAGAATTTAATGAGTTTAACTTATTATAACTCATTTAATTAACAGATCAACTCAATTGTGTAATAATTGATTTAAATTTTGATGCAATTTACATTGATTATGAGCTTATCAACGCTATTTTCATGCACAATCTCATTGTGATATTTGTCTACGAAAAATATATCTTTACCTTTGATAGCGGATGCTCCTTCGTCCCAAAAGTTACACTTTGGTTAAAATATTGTTCTTTCGGGTTCTTTATGTTTTGATTATGTTAAGATCATCCCAAGTTAAACGATCGGAGTTTTTGTGACTCATGATCCCTGCATTTTCTTATTAATTTTCTTACATAAGATTAAAGGTGCTATACTAAAAATACATATGTCCAGACTTTAGGCTGGGTCTATTACACGATTCGAGCTAAATTCGAGCTCGACTCGATAAAATTCAAACTCGAAGGAGCTTGATATTTCAACTTGAGTTGAGTTCTAACTCAAGATTGTATCTTGTTTACTTTTCGGTCGATTGTGTTCTGACTTGTTTCGTTCACGGCCAAGTTCGACTCGATTGTTGAACGAACAAGAAATCGATCATTAATATGTAACATCTGGGTTAGGTAGGACGGAGTGCATTAGCAACTAATTACAGTATGTTCCCACATTGAGTAAATAAAATTTTACAAATGACTTTTTAAGGAAATTATGGGCAATGATCATTCGCTTGCGTCATTGGGCTACATTGGGATCACCGCTGGGCAACAGTATGATATTTGGGATCCCTAGCAAGGGTCTCCCGGGTGGTGCGTCGGTTGACCGAGTGTGCTCAAGGTTCATTGCCGTCAAGCATTTTGTAAACTTTTATTATTTATCGCTCATAAATTTGATCAAGTGCATATTTGCGCCTATTAAAATTTGTAAAAGGATATTATTTTCATTAGCACTAAAAAATGTACGTTTCTTTCCATTTTGTAAACTTTTTTTCCCTAAAACATCTTAATTTTTTTTTTATTAATGTGGTTTGATGAACTTGTAAACTGTGTAAATCGTCGTTAAATTATAATCGCCTCATTATTATATATTCCTTTGATACTTTAAATCAAAGGAAGTTGTTTGATTGTTAAAATCGTTCAACTCTCCCCTCAAGCAACCTAACTAATAAACCTCTTGAAAAAACACTCAAATTAGATTTCGTAGAGTTTTTAATTATAGAAATAGTTTTAAAAACCCTCTAATCATTATTTGAAACACATGATTTCAACTGGTCTTGTTTTAATCTTGAAAGAAAAGCTTCGATATTAAAGTTGGAAACCGTAACTTTTCATCCAAAACAACAGTTTTTACAGCAATTGATTATATAATTATGAAATTATGGACAATAATTAGCAACTCAGTATTAAAATTAAAGTATTAAAGTGATTATATGATATGGGAAAACGTAAAAAAATTGGAAACTATAAATAGTAAGGATATTTTTGTAAAAATTGAATGTGATCATAAAAATTTTGGGGTGGTAAATAGCACCACCCTTTTGTAAATTTTTTTTTGGAAAAGTATTACCTAAAAGTGTGTGATTTCTTGAAAGTGATTCACAGAATATAGCTTGTGGAAAATTAATATTTCTTATTTCAATTTTTTGGTTAAAAATATATTAAAATCATAACATGGAAGACAATTTATGACAAATAAATTACAAGGGTGCTTAAGAATTCAAGGAGGAGCGACAACTTTATCCCATTGCCATTTTTCGCTCCAAGCCTCCAACCCCTATAATATTTCTCTTTCTGCACAGCTTCTATTCCGAGGTACGTACTAAAATTATATTTGGCCTTAGGCCTTTAATCTATTTAATGGTATTTGGTAATAAGAACCAAGTGCAGTGCATGTTTGGCTTGATCTGTGGACCTTATAACGCATATAACCCTCGACTCCACAATCGCCACACGAGAGCAACTATCCTTGATGCTCGCTACGAGAGTGTCGTGATTTTGTTTTAAAAGTGTATTATGGTAGTTCTATGCATCATCCACCACATGGCGAAAACAATATCAGGGGAAACAAATGGGCGAACAAACCAAGAATTTAGATAAAAGTGTAATGTGGTAGTTCTATGCATCATCCACCACACGGTGAAAACCATTTCCGGGGAAACAAATGGGCGAAAGAACCAAGAAATTTATAGGAAATACACTTGAATCTCAAGGACAATGTGGCATTTGTATCTCCACTCGCCACCTTACGGAAAAGTCTCTTAAAACCTACAAATGTAGGCTTAACATAATTGCCTTCTGTTTGGGACAAACATTTTACAAGGAAACCTAAGCTCATTTTGATGTGGGTTTTTTCACTCTAAAATTTTGATGAAAGTAAATTTTGATGCAGTTTCCATTGATTCTGAGCTAGTTAACACTATTTCCAATTTTCCATGCACTATCTCATTGTGATATTCGTCTACGGAGAACATGTCTTTACCTTTAGTACTGATTACATTTAAGATCGTCCCAAGTTCAATGATTCGATTTTCGTGACGTAAGACCCCTGCATTTTGTTTTTAATTTGTTAGATAAGATTAAGGCGCTATACTAAACATACATATCCTCTAGCGCAAGGGCTGTTACATGATTCGAGTGGAACTTGAATGAGCTTGATGTTTCGACTAGAGTTGAGTTCTAACTGAGGATTTTGTCTCGACCACTATAAGCCAGCCTATCTCGGTAGAGGGGTCTGACCCTACACCGCTACTCAAAACCTTATCTGTATCATTGGTATCAAATTACTTTTGAGTCGATCGTGTTCGACTTGTTTGCTCGATAAGAACTCGTTCGACTCTGTTCAATAAGAACTCCAATAATTTATGTATACCTTTCGAACAATTCAAACTTGAGTTTATGCCAACGAAGAATCGAACTCGGAGGACCAAAGTTTGACACCCACCCCTAATTTGATGGGTAATTTGCACAGTTCACCCTCGTAATTTGGTCAAATTTCGCTGTCCCCCCTCATGTTTGGCCATTATGTAGAGCCTACAATTTTATCCATTTTGTTGATTAATTTAATCGATTTATAATTTTTATATAAATATAATACAAAGTAAAAATACTTTAAAGATATTGAGTAGTAAAAAATTTCAAAATTTAATATAATTTATCTCAATTATTTTAAAACTAGGTGTATTTAAACTAAAAATTAATATATAATCAAACTAAAAATAAAAGGAGAAAGAAAAAAAACTTTAATATTAAACTTGAGCGCACACACACACACACACACACACATATATATATATATATGTAAATATTTGATTATATTTCAACTTTAATCATAAAAGAAAATTAATTAATAAAAAATTGATGTAGCATAATTAAATATTTATTATAGCATATATACATTGAGTCAATTATTTTTCTAAAAATAATTTACAAAGTTAATTATCTCATAACTTTTTACTTTTAAACTATGCTATTTTATATTAATAGAATATATGTGTATATATATATTCAACATTAATTATAAATGAATAAATTTATCTTGGATGAATTTATTGATTTCAAAATATGAACATCATGAAATCGAAAGAGAAATGAAAAAAGTATTCTTTTATGATTAAAGTTAATATATAAAAATTAATATACACATATACATATATATAAATATATACTTATAGTTAAAAATAATAAACTATGAAATAATATAATATTTTTAAGTTATAAATTATTTTTGTAAAAGGGATTGACTTAATTATATGCTATATATGATATATATTTAACTATATATATAATTATATATTTGTGTGTATATTCAAATTTAATATTATAAGAATTTTTTTTCCTTCATTCTTTATTTTTAGTTTGATTATATATTAATTTTTAATTTAAATACACCTATCTTTAAAATAATTATGATCAACTATATTTAGATTTGATAAATTTTATTAAATAAATATCTTCACAATATATTTTTAATCTATATTACATCTATATAAAGTTATAAATTAATTAAATTAATCAATAAAATTAATAAAAGGGTAGGCTCTGTATAATGACTAAACGTGAGGGGGCAATGAAATTTGGTCAAACCACGAGGATGAGCCGTGCAAATTGCCCCTCATTTGATCAGTTCTATCAGGACCAGCGCTAAGGTAGAAAGTTTTGGTAGGACGGACCGATTGCATAAGCAGCTCGTTAGTTGTTACCATATCGTGTAAATACAATTTATATAACGGCTTTTTATTAAACAAGCCATGGGGCAAGCAACATAGCTTGTCTCGTTGGGCTATATTGGGTTCACCGCTGGTCATTAGATCTGGCATCTGGGTTCCTTAACAAGGCTCTCCCTGGTGTTGGGTTTGGTGTTAACAGAGTGGGTTCAAGGTCCAATGATTCAAGCATTTTGCAACTTTTTTGGGAAAACATATATTATAGTGATTTCTTGAAATGGATTTTACATAATATAGTTTGTGGAAAATGAACACTTATTTCAACTTTGGAAAACTGCTTGTGACAAAATTTTTGCAATTCTCTCAGTTTCTGGAGAAAATGATTTACAAGGGGCGGTAGCTTCGCCTATTTTTTGTTCGTTTTTGAATGTCGTTCATGAATCTTATTGTGGTAACTAACCAAATATCAAAAATGGCAGAGAATCACGCTCAAAAAGAAATCCCGGTAAAACAAACGAAGCATAAGACTTCAAGGTTAATATTTGAACCATGCCGTGTTGAGCACAAAATTACAGTTGAAGACATGGTTAATACCATAAGCATCATAGGATCCAGCTCTAGCAGTAACAAATCCAATTACAACAGCTAACAGGCCGAAAACCTGGTTTCCCCTACGTGATGCAGTTCTCTTAGGCTGCAAAATGTTTACAGTCTTGCCCACTCCCCCTCCCAACTCTTCAGACAAAAACGAAAAAAGGGTGTCTGATTTCTTGTACCATTGGCAAATAATATTACGATCACAAAACCAAAATTGCAGCCTGCTGTATTGTGCAGTTAGAAGTTTCGGATACTTGATTCAGGCCTAGAATGTAAGAAACATTGGTGTTCTCTACAAGGAATTTAGGAACATTGGTGTTCTCTATAAGTAAATAAAAACAAATACTTCCTATTATTGGAGAGAGCTATGCGGTCTGAATGCCCCATTGCGAAGATTTTGCCCTTCCTTTGACGTCAAAGATATGAACGATGGTACATATATTTTCGTTTCTTCTCTAATAACTTGCAATGGAGAGAGTCAACAATTGTGGGTGATATTGTAGGTAAATCTGTCAATTTGAGTTAAATGAGTTGAAATAAGTTGAATTACAATCAAGGAAAAAATTGGAGTAACCCCTGTGTTTATCGGATTTTGGGAATGAGCCCAATATACTTATTTTTGCAAGAGATCGCCTCCCTGATGTTAACTTCGTTAGATTTCATCCGTTATACAAGACCAAATTAAAAGAAAATTTATTGAATGAAAAATAAAACGTACCGTTAAAACTATTATACATTTGTTAAAAGAAAAAGATATTTATGCCCCAAATTTGACCACCACCCATCAAACACCACCACCGTCACTGTCAAACACCACCACCACTACAAACCACCACTGTCCATCCAACAACACCACCACCACTACCCAAGACCACCACCCATTATACCCTTTTAAAAATAAATAAACGTTTATTTCCCCCAAATACAAAAATCTGCTACCGATACTTCTTCTTCTTAATACATAGGAAGAAAAGATAAATAAAAACCTACCATTCTCAAAGGGACAACTCTATGGTGCGGACGGGTGGTTTGTCCGCAGGTGCGGACGCTACATCCCAATTGTATGCTTTTACGACCCAATTGTATGCTTTTACGTATTTTTCTGAAATATTATCAAAAGGTCGTAAAAGTTATTTGAGCCGCCATCCAGCTGCCTTTTGTTATGAATTAAAACAATAAAAGAAAGAAACCGGTTGGAACCGGTCAGCCCACCCCCCAAACCCTTTGTGTCCGCTCATTCCCTCATTTTCACTCTCTCTCTAACTCTCTCTCTAACTCCCTCGTTCTCTTCTCCAAAAACCCCAAATTTCCATCCTCCATCGTTCAAATCCTCTATGACTCTTCTGTCTCGTCGGCTATAGAGCATCCCTCAGGAGTATATTAACCTCGCTGCTCCAACAAGTTTGTTTCTACTACTTGCTCGAACCCTAAATCTCCCAACCCTAGACTAGCATTTGTCCGTCAAAAGCAGCTGCCTCCTGTGAACGAATTCACTCCCTCCCTCTCTCCCCTAAAAAAAAAAACCCTAAATCCCCAAACTAAGAGCAAAAATCTTCGCCTAGCTTCCTCCGGTTCAGCACCCCCTCCGTTCACATCTCCCTTCGTTCAGCTTCTCTCCGGCCAGTGTTCTCTCTGCAACCAATTAAATGGAAGTCACTCTCTCTTCTCTCGATCTCTCTGTTCACAGCTCCCTCTGTCCGTTCAAAACAAGGTAAGTGTTTTTTATTGAACTGCAGTTTTGATTATAAGCTGTTGGTAGTTGTTGCTGTTGTTTTATTTATGGAGTTTTGCCAGATTTTGGATCTATTTTTCGATTGCTAGAATTTGTACTGAAAATTTAATTCTAATTGCAAGAAAATTTTTGGCCGTAATTTGGCGGTTCTCTGTTACTTTATGATTTAATTGGATGGACTTGTTTGGATGCAGTAGTGAAGTGAGATTTGGATTGCAAAAGCTTGTTTGATTTAGTAAATTGGTGGAGTGCGTCTATATGTTCTCATATATTGTAGTGCTTAAAATCGAATTGAGTTTCAAGATCAGTGTGCTTTTGTTCTTTGTTTCTACTCTGTTATCGATTAGAATTTTTTTTCTGTTGATTTTTATTTGCTTAGCCGATTCAAAAGGGCGGCTCTTTTACAAATTACTACATAGTATATCTTCCACTTGTAGGTCTGTAGAACATATACAGTAATGGTGAAAGTAATTTGGCAAGAGGGCTAATGTTCTTATTGTTCTTTAGTATCATGGAGGACCTAATTTTGGAAGAACAGCTGGTGGGCCTTTCATTACTACCAGCTACGATTTTGGTTTAGTGAGAGCATAGGGCTAATGTACTGCAAGATTCCAATGCTTGTCTAAATAATTGTTGAAGTTCATTAATTGGTTGACAAATCCTTATAAGCATCTATGTGATTGGACTATTTTATCTTTTTTTTATGTAAATTTGCAATTGGCTTTTGAATCCGAAGGAAGTATTTACGAAACTCTTCTCTCTCAGAGTTTTCTTTCTTCTGCTTAGTCTTCTGTTTTTCTCCTTTTTTATTGGTGGGGGAGTTGAGTTTGATATTTTCTGAAGCAAAAGAAAAGAAACTTCCAAGAGACCCTTTCGTCTGGGAGCCACAACTTGGGTAGACCGCTTACAGTTAAAATGTGTATCTCATATCCCTCTCCCCCTTGTTGCAAACCCTTGTTGGCTGTTGCTCATTGTACCACTAAGTTGTGTCATGTTTTGAGCACTGACATTCATTATGTATCCAGTACCTGTTCTTCATGCATTTGGGATTATTTAGATACTCATGGCATGGATCTGGCTTCTTAGCTGAAATTATCAATTATTGTGTTGAAGGAAAATGCTAACGAATTCGACATAAGAAATTTCGGACGGGAATGAACACAAGTGCATTGGAGAGAGCCTCTGATATTAATTTTTAGTGCTAAAACTTCCCACATTTGTACTCTGGCCTTGTTAGCAGGACCATTTGCATCATTATATGGATAAATTCTTGAATGTGATCGATTTTACGGGCTTTTGAGAGCATCACTTATGGCCTGGGAAGATCTGCCTTCCTTTAGTTCAAACTCCTGGTAATGCATGGAAGCATTTACGTCTTCTGTGATCATATGTGCTAATTAAGAATTTTGTGATCATATGTGCTTATTAAGATTTTTGTGTTTTTGTTATAATACTTGGAATGCAACTGCATTGTTTCTTTGTGAAAACCTTGGAATTTTGTGATCTTCTTCTTCTTCCTTTTTCTTTTTGGCAATGATGTATATGTTATTTTGTTTGTGTCAGCTTATTGAGCCATATAAGGATAGCTCGATAGCTGATCAAAACAGTCACCCGAAGCAG
>JAOTQG010012195.1:0-15953 GCA_025631175.1 Iris virginica
AGATGCTGCCTCTTAATTCTTCAGACACATTCAGACTTGTTTTTAAACTTCAGCATTAAGCACTTAAAATAAACAAACACACCTAACTGAGATGATTCAATTTAGGTAGGAAGAGCAGTATTTCTCAGCCAGAAAGGCATTCCTGGCATAGCATTAGCCCCACGTGGACAAGGGTACAGAAAGATTATGCAGGAATTGGCTCCTATCAGCTTCAATGCAATTTACATGCAGAAGGGTACAGACAGCTTATATTGGAATCGGTTACTACCAGCTGCAATTATTGATATGTAGTATGTCTATCAACCCAAACCTAGAGAAGATTTAGATCCAGCTCAAAAGAAGTGTGAGTTTGGATTCTTAATATTGGCAGAAATGTAAGTGGTCTATGGATGTGATGAACAAGCAGTCATTGGTGGCAAGCATTACAACTACTTGGACAGACCTCCAGCTGAATTTGCAACTAATATTTATAGCATGGGACTTCTTCTTTCTTGGTTATCGATATTCAATTTTTAATTCTAGATTAAGACTACTCGTACTCATAGGTTCATAAACAAAAATAAGACATCGGATTCTTTGTAAAACTCCGGAGAACAGTTGAATGGGAAAATATTAATGCATTTCAAATTTAAGTTGATTAGTTTATCAAGACACTTCTCCGATCCTAAATAAGTGTTTTATTTAAATAGGCAAGAGTACTATATAACATATTGGAATTCCTAAATAAATGAACTTGTGGACACAAACAAAATTATGGTTGGTCCACTTTAACTATGGAAACAAACCTACCTTGTTATTCCCAAAATGGAATGTTTGAAAGTGGACCAACTTTTTCAATCACCATAAAAGAAATAGTGGACAGTTACTTGGATTGCAGAGATTAATAAACAGTCCCATAAAATATGGACAGTGGGATCAGCTATGAACAGACACGTAAACATGGACTGATCAGCTATGAACAGATACATAAACACAGACAATGGGATCACTATCCACGAAGTGTAAAACAGAGAAAAGAGAGATGTGGGGTATAACTTAACCATTATCACAACTATTTGGGGTTAGCCACATTAATTTTTTCATCATTCAATTTTGTCAAATGCAAAATGTGCTGTTGAATTACACAACTATATACTTTAATTTCACCTTTAGGCTTTTCCATAGTTATGGAAATAATATTCCCTCCATCCCGAAAAAGTCGTCCCATTGTACATTCTACACATTCTAAGGATGTAGCTTCAGATAGTTGTACAATTTTAAATTATAAGCCGTCCCATTGTACATTCTACATATTCTAAGGATGTAGCTTTACATAGTTGTACAATTTTAAAACTTATACTCAAATGTTTACCTTTTGAGAAATGGGAAGATAATTTTGGAATGCACAAAAGATTTACATGGTGTAATTTCTCTAGCGTTATGACCCGCAAAATTTTGGTCGAATCAAAATAAGCCAACAAGGGTTTTATACACTTTTGTTGCACTTCACATGGTGGATGTAACATTTTGAAAGTATGAAAAGGAAGGAATCGTCGAAGAAATCACCTTTGTAGGATCACCGGAAGGATCTGGATAAAACTCCACATTTTCTTTCTCAGTTGAAAATCGGGTGCCTAAGTTCTTTAAGGAGTCAGAAAAATCTTTTCCAGCTTCAACTGTAGAAAAAAGTTGGCGTGATGCCCAGAAATATGCTTGAGCAATGGTTGATGATGAAGATAAATCCCACAACTCTTCATGTTCAATCACTTGACCACTGATCTGGTTCAATGTGAATTGAGAAGTGACTTTAACAATTACATCTCCTCCAATACCAGCTAGGAAAGATTTCGGCTTTCCTTTCAATATCCATTTAATACTCAGCACACTGGTGGACAACATCACCATTTCTTGCACACTCTGAAGTTGTTAAAAGACAATAAGAAATAGAATCAGTAGAGATAAAGCATCAACATAAGAGCTTCATAAGCATATGCGCTCCATATTATGCCATCATACGAAGAACCATTAACGAAAATGAATGCTTTAAAAAGAAACAAAAACATTGAAAAGAAGGTATTGAGTTTCACCAACATTTCACCTCTTGATTCATCCAATACCAAAGATGGGGGGGGGGGGGGTTGTTTAAGTCAGATCCAAATAAAATATAGGGGCTTGCGTTCCAACAAAAGATAAGAAGATAAATCTTTACATCACAACCACTCACGAAAAGTTGAAGGATAAAAGCAAAAGAAAATATAAACCACATAATTTAGATGACATAGGTGCATATATCACTACTAAACGATTAAATGTGTCCTACGTGCTGACGTCATTTCCGGTGAGGATCAGGGTGAAATGGATCATATTCATACAGGTCTAGATACGGTCCATCACTGTCATTTTCATTACCAGTTGTATCATTATTTTCAACGGAATTGGCTGATTCACCATATGGGAGAAGGTGCGAAGAACGCCGCTGATCATGGGCTTCTATTTATTTTTATTATTATTTTTGGATTAAAGAAGAAATGCCATTGATAAGAGAAGAAGATACAAAACTACGGACAAGAAATCCACCAAAATAAAAAATAACAAATACACATGAATTACACAATTGCAGCTTTCCAATCTCTAGCTAAATCACCCAAAGTCAAGCCTTGGAAAGCACCAAAACTCCTAACCCTAGCATGCAATTCATACAAGACTTGAGTTGGGATGGTATGCGGATTGACCCAACAAGGATTCTACTTCTTTATATAAGGTAACGGCTTTTCCTTTCGTGTTTCCATGTAGAGTTCATGGTGACGAAATGCACATGTAAGTCTTGAAGGGTCGATGGCATACACTCAAAGATGAAGGCTCCAAGAGTATAGTATACAACGATTGCATCTGATTTTTTGCAGGTGGAAGATGTGAGCAAGGTCTCCGAAACAGTATCACAACATAGTTTTGACCACATGGACATAATTTTTGTGACTATGGGTGAGGTGGCAGAAACCATTAAAGGAGTGTGAACAAATAGTGGGATTGAGGTGGTGCATTGCTGAATTGACATTGGAGGATATACCAAAGGAGCTTGATTGAGTTAGGAGAGATACAGTTTACGACTCCAACAAATACCAGAAAAAGCAAAGTACTTCTTTAGGAAACATGAATAATACTTGGATCACAAGTCCGATTTCATATGATTTTTGATTTTTGATTGGTCCCACCATTTACTCTCTATCTCTCTTCTACTTTTTCACTTTAATCATTACAAAATAAAATCAAAACTCAATATAAATCGAACTTCTGATCCAATCAAGAACATGGATGCCACTGAGATATGATAGTCCGGTGGAACTTGAGGTCTTTCATGAAGATATCATAATTACGGATGGTGTGGAAGTTTTGGTGGTTTGGAATGGCCCTTTGCTTTGATGTCATGTCTTCCATATCCATGACTTATTCAGGTTCCCAAAAGAAGCATTCGACTTTCTTTAGTATTTTGAGTTGTACATTATCGATTTCTCCTTTAACTTAGACAAGCTCTTTTCAAATATCTTCCAATATCAATTCGACAACCCCACTCCTCAGTCCCGTCATTTGCTCTTATTCCTCCAATGGTTCCTCCAAGCTTCCAATGGACACAAAAATTATCTCCATGGGGTCAATATTATGTGGTGATACTCTTCCGAAGACCTTGCACATATCTTCCACATGCAACCAACATAAATTAGATGCAATTATTTGTATACCATGCTCTTGTAGCCTTTATCTTTGAGTGGTATGTCATCGACCCCTTAGGATTTACATGTGCCTTATGTCTTCATGACCTCTACATGAGAACACAAAACGTCAAGGCAAAAGCGAATTTGGCCAATGAGACCTTCCCAGTACAAATTATGTATGAATTGCATGCATAGTCAGAAGATCATCCAATATCTTTAAATGGATAAAAACCCATGATCATCGGCATTCTTCGTATCTTATCCCATCTGGTCAATTATCCGATTCCCTTGACAATAATGATGGCTCATATCCAGATCCGTATCAAGACGACTAGTCTCACCCGAATTCCCGCTGGAATGACGTCAACATTTATGTCAGATGTTTTAATTATTTAGTAGTGGTGTATGCACTTATATCATGAGGTCTTAGTTGTATTGCAATAATTTCATAAGCGAGGCATCGGTGCTCACTCGAGATAATGCTTTTATGCCGGTTAGTATTTTTTTTGTTCACTTTTTAACCTTTTAACTTTTTGCTGGTGCTTATAAATGAAGACATATCTTTTGTTGGAAATCGATAAAGAAGGAGCTGCCTAGGAGATGTCAACAGCGTTTTGAGGGAAAGGCATTGAGTTGTGCAATTTTTAAGAGTTTGCACAATTGCCCCTATTAAAAGTTAGGTTATGTAAAATAGATCTCGAGCCCCGAAAGACACTTAGGATCCGATCAGGTATGCGATATGTATCGATATTTGGCGATTTCCAAGTTCAAAATATGATACGAAGTGATACCGATAATATGAAAAATGTCTTTAAATGACCATTCCTCCCCCCAATTCAGCCAACATTGTCTACCCCACCAATTGTCACATCATTGTCATGTGTTCACCTTTTCTCTATGCATTCGCTAATTTACATTCAACAATAGTTCAATACACAAGGCAAAATATACGTTTGAAATGGTAATGAGTTATGCAAATAATCAAACATAGTAACGGGTGAAGAAATTAATCGGCGTCCACCGTTCATTACGTTGAAATAAACTTTTTCCATAACCAAACTACCTTCCCATAACATTATTCTTTCTTACGACCATATAAACATCTATACCAAAAGAACCACCCACGCTGGGTATACATAAAAACAAAAATCCTTAACACCTTCCCAGCATCACCTCCACAAAACGGTTCCAATTATAAGAACACAATGAATGAGCTATATAATGTTAATATTATGAATCAACTATGAACCATGGAAAACATGGCTTTCAAATCAACCTTTAAAATAGATGATGGAAACTTTAGGATGGTGTATGTAACGTTCCCACCGGTACTTTAATGGTGTTGCTTCCATCATCTCATTAATGTCGGTTACCTATGGGTCTAGTTCAGAACGCGGATTGATACGGGCTGAATTAGGTACTTCATTGACTAAGGCCGCCCCAACTTTACTAAGGCGGTCCTGATACAACGGCCGACCTGCATATGGCACAATAGCGAGAACTTGCTCCGGAGAGTTGTTGACAACAATGGCGAGGGCTTCATGATCAGAGTTCACAAATAATTTCACAATTAACTTTGAAAAAAGTAATTGCGCCTCGCGACCTAACTTGGGCCCAACGGCAGTGAAACACAGGCATTCGATAATTTTCGGATCGAAAAGGTTGGGCGATTGACGGTGTTCCCATGATCTGTATTGTTGGATAGGAGCATTGACGTCAGAGCACCACTGTTTTTGTGTTACTTGGGTTTACGTTTAGCACGCCCAAGTTATGGAAGGAAGAAGATATTCATGACAGTATGAATGAAAGTGAAAGGGTATATATTTTTGTTCTGTTTGGTTTCCCACGGAGACGAGAAGCATGCATGTCATTATGAAGCGCGATGAAAGGTCGGTGTGGCAACCGAGACAATCAATGCAGTTCTTCCACATGTTTTCTTTTCGGAGGCTTCAAATCACTAGGGGGTAGTTGAGCATTTAAAAACCTACACACCAGCGGATTTTCTTTTCCTATAGACCGATACCCACAAATAAAGAATTGCAAACAAGTCCTCCATCTTTTGTCTACAAAATGCCATGAATAATCCGAAAAAATTGTTCCTAATCTTTTGATCGTGTCTTCAACGGTTCAGAATTCATCTTTCGTTGGAAGCGTTCTGCTGCATTTCTATGATGAGCATTTGTTGCCACAAGCAACAGAAATATTGCAACAAACTCAACTAAAATCTTTTGGCATTCATCAAATTAGTATCCCTTATCAACCAAATGATAACATGGCAATGTAAAACATTGACTGCTTATGCGGAGCATCCTAAAAATTCTATTAGGGCGGCCGTTGATCAACTCACAGACCCATTATGACTATGCATGGAAGAAGAGTGCTTTGTATATGTTGTTAGCATAATCAAATCAAATGCGTCATCGTCTGAGTCATGTGATGATGATTCAAGGTATGAAAAGGCTTGATGATCAAAGTTATGCACCCAATCCCCCATGATTATTGGTAAACAACAAAATAAATGTCCAACAAATTGAGTTACAACATGTGGAGTATTTATTGTGAAAAAGTGCCGGTATTTACTGTGAACCAGTAGCAACTTAAATGATAAACCAACACATTCGCACCGACAAAATCATGACATAACGCCCTCCAAATAAAATAACAACAAGCATTGATCAATACACGTTAAATGAATACTATGTGCACGAATACATGGTATGTAACACAATGTTCAAATACATTGACTACAATTATTACAGAGATGTTACATAAGCAATTAAAAACAAAAGTAATTCGAGTGATGCATACATGATACAATAAAGAATGGATAGGAGTGCATAAAAGGATCTAATTGCAGCTCCTGTTGGCAACTTAAGTCCAAACCTAATCACCCAAGCACACAAACGTTGGATGACTCACCTTGCCACACACCAAACTACCAATAGAATTTAAACCCGCGGTTAACTAGCCGCACCACTGACTTGCAACGTAATCACAACCACCCAAAAAACTCGTACCAGCCATAGCACACCACCACGACACACACAACCACAAGAATTACATTTCCCACATATCAACAATAGATCATCAACGCCAAAGAGAGCTACTAGCTTAAATACCCATTCCAGTCACTTCCCTCACGAGACATACCAACTAATCCCCCGGCTTCACCCATACGACTAACACCTCCCGGGAAAATCTCATTAGGTGAACTCCCCAAATTTTGGTCTCCAAGAGAGGATGCACCTCTATCGCGCTTATTCCCATAAAACTAACACCTCCCGGGAAAATCTCAGTAGGTGAACTCCCCGATAATTGTCTACGGGATAGGATGCACCTCTATCGTGCTTATTCCCACCTGGACATTTATTCCCTAAAATGTGGCCTATTTTCACAATAAATACTCCACATGTTGTAACTCACTTTGTTGTTCCTTCGTAATCATGGGGGACTGGATAGATAACTTTGATTATCAAGCGTTTTTGTACCTTGACTCATAATCGAATGACTTGGATGACTAAGATGATGATGCATTTGATTTGATTATGCTATAGTAAAAACAAAGGCATTATTAGAAGTGACCTTGCCACACTTCTGCCTTGCGTGCTCACCAATGGGTCTGTGAGTTGATCAACGGCCATCCTTATCGAATTTTTAGGATGCTCCGCATGAGCAATTAATGTTTTATTATGTGTAAGCATTTGGTTGCTAAGGGATTCTACAAATGTGATGAACTCCAAAAGATTGTAGTTGAGGACTTTGTTGGAATATTTCTAATGCTTAAGGCAACAAATCCACATCATATAAATCCAACCGAACCTTCTAAACGAAGATGAATTCAGAACTATTGAAACCAAAGTCAATTAAATCAAAAATGATTTTTTCGGATTATTCATGGCGTTATGTAAACTGAAGATGGACTTGTTTGCACTTCTTCATTTGAGGAGGTTTATCTATAGGAAAAGAAAACCCGTTGTTATGTATGTTTCTGAATTCTCAACTACCCACCTAGTGATTTGAAGCCTACGAAAAGAGAACTCCGTACTGCGGAAGAGCCGCATTGATTGTCTCGGCGGCTGCGCGGACCTTTCATAGCCGCTTCGTCATGACATGCCAGCTTCTTGTCTCCCCCGAAAGCCAACCAGAACACTAACATATACCCTCTGCTTTCATGGCCTCATGTATATTTTCTTCCTTCCATAACTTTGACGAGCTAAACATAAACTCATGTAACACCCACCCTTCAATACAAAAAAATGGTGCTCACACGGCAACCCTCGTATTCAATGATGTGAGGTCGTGGGAACTCTGTCAATCGCCCAATCCTTCCGATCCAAAAATTCTCAAACCTCTACGTGTTCCATCGCCGTTAGGCCCAAGCTAGGCCGCGAGACGCAATTACTCCGTCCGAAGTTAATGGCTGGTCCAAATTTCGGACCTGCTTAGTAAAGTGACGGCGACCTTGTGCGACGAGGCACCTAATTCGACCCGTATCAATCCAAGTTATTGCTAATACCCAGAGACAACCGCTACACCTCTAACCCCGATGAGACGATGGAAACACCGTTAAAGTACCAGTAGGAACATTAAGTAATATTTACCCCATCCTAAACTTTGCATCATCTACTTTAAAGGTTGATTTGGAAGCATGTTTTCCATGGTTCACAGTTGATTATGATTATTATATTAACGTTATATAGCTCATTCATTGTATTCTTATAATTGCCCTTTTAGATATTTTTTTTTGGGTAACTCACGGTCGCAATCGGTCAAATGTCCGTGCTAGTGGAATCGTTTTGTGGAGGTGAAACTGTGAAGGTGTTAGGGATTTA
The DNA here is from genome assembly GCA_025631175.1 of Iris virginica. NCBI lineage: Eukaryota > Viridiplantae > Streptophyta > Magnoliopsida > Asparagales > Iridaceae > Iris > Iris virginica. The sequence continues at coordinate 8,522 of JAOTQG010012195.1, forward strand.
TGTTTTTATGTACACCAAGTTTGGTTGGATCCTTTGGTATGGTTGTTCATATGGCAGTAAGAAAGAAAAATGTTGTGGGAAGTCATTTTGGTCATGAAAAAAGTTAATTTCAACATAATGAATACTGGATATGTTTGAAGATTAATTTCTTCACCTGCTACTATGTTTGGTCATTTGCACAACTCATTACCATTTCATACGTATATTCTTGCTTGTGTATTGAACTATTACTCTCCCTTGTGTATTGGACCATTGTTGAATGTAAACCGGTGAATGGTGAATGCACAGGGGAAAGGTGAACCATGGACAATTATGTGAAATGGCAGGGTAGAAAATGTCATGGACAATGATGTGGCAGTTGATGGGGGGGGGGTAAAAAATGGTCATTTCCAACACATTTTTCATATCACCAATATCACTTCGCATAATGTGAATAGCTGTAAATCGCCAGATATCAATACATATCACATTCCTGATTGAACCCTTGTAGTTCTATATATATCTACCATAACCCCCCATCTTATTCATTGTAATGATATTCCGGCTCTGTCCCGAAATGAATGTCACAGTTGGTTCAATATATTTATAAGGTTTTGTAAGAAACAGACAGCTAACGCTTTTCCTTTATGCAATCCAAGTAGAGCGCCAAAGCCTTTCAGAAGGCAAACATAGTCACTACTCACTGCTATGAAAATGAAACTCGCACTTGATTCCCCATCCTCCACCACTTCCCTCCCCCCCCCCCCCCCCCGCGGTGGCAAAACTGAATTATTCTTTTATGAAAGAGTCCATGATTGGATGAAGCAAAAAGTAGCCTCTACCTCTAAGCAGCAGCTAGAGCAAGCAGAGAAACGTGAACATAGTATATGTGAGAAAGAATCCTAAAAGTGTATGCACAAAAACCATGAAACCACTCATCAAGTGGTAAGAAACAGAAAAGAATTCAAGCATCTTCAAAAGAGTACCCCACCCCTTCTAACCCCTCAAAAGAAGTATAAAAAAAGGAAAAGGTAAAGGTAAAAAGAAGTGTGAAATAACAAAAGAACAAAGAAAATCCAATATAATATTTATATGAAGTGTCAAATAGTATCCTTACCGCGCTAGGCCCATCTAGTGCATCAGTTGCCCATAGTGGTCTCTTATATTTTTCACGACCAGTAAATTTTCTGATGGGGTCCTGCATTCAGTTGCACAATAAAAGGTCAAATGACAGAGCAATAATATAGAATTTAGCCCATTACAAGCAAACTACCAACAATTTTTGGAGGATGCTGGGAGAATAAGTAATAAGAAATTGTAAGAAGGAACAAGAGAGGGCAAGTCAAAGGATAGCAGTGAAAAAGAATTCACAATTCCAGGCAAAAACATATAAACTAAGCTGTGCTTTGTACAATTTTTGATCAACGAAAGATGAGAAAGAAAAAAGATATTCTAGTTAAAGGACGACCAAACACATTTTTGAGTTTCCATCAAATTAACCCTCATGATGCAAAATTGAAGTAGAATAATAGCCAAGGGTCTGTCTTGTTGAGCATTTTGGCCAAAAACTTGGCACAAGAATCACAAACCCTATCATTATAAGTTATAAAACCTCAGTTTCTTCCAAGTTACCGGCATTTTTAAAAGCTCCAAAGTGGAGCATTTTAAAAACTACATTATACAACTGAGTTTTAGAAACGCTGAGTTTTCAAATTCTAAGTTTTAAAGTTCTCAAATGCTTAACATGACGGGCCTTAAAACTGACCAGGATTATCAGGTGACAGCTTTAACAGCAGAACACAAAGATAAGGTAGAGAAGCGAGCTAGTAGGAATTTATCACAACTATATCATAACCTGTAAAATGTTGGTTACATTGTAAAATCATATACAATTTGTTTATTATAACCTTGTATTTGACTGTAAGCGCAAAAGTTCCAAGTGCACGATTGCCCTGCCGAAGCTCTAAGATATCTCGTGCAAGTTGTCTTGCAGTAGCTTCAACAGAGGGGCTACTGATGCATTCAAATTCATTGCAGAGCTCCCCAAAGTCCATTCCATCAACAATCATGTCAGCCTCTGACTTTTCAGAGGTAGGATCAGGAAACACCTCAGTTGAAGAGTCATTACTAACTGCAATATATTAAATATATGAACAGTTGGTGTACACATGAATGTTATGAAGAATAGAAAATCATTTGATGCATCAATATTTCTAAGTACGCATACAAGACGATTTGCGATAAAGTAGAATGCCTGTGAAGGAAGTTAAAAGTATTGATCAGTGGGTCCTACTACTAGATAGCATACAGAGTTGAACATACTTTGATCCAAAACTTTCTAAACCTCCACCGAAGAGAATGATCTGGGTTAAGCCTTACCACTGAACAAAACTCAGCGAATGCATTGCATGGGCCATTGCCTATCAGTTCTTAATTTCTGTACTGTAAAGGACAATCCATGGCATGACAGAACACAGGGCCAGATGCACATATTTACGCATCACCTCCCAGTTCACTAGTGGATCTAACTTTTATTTTCAGGGCATGCAACATGTAAAGATAAAAATCATAGTAAATAATATCAATAAAAGTATAGTATTAAAGAAAACTAATTTTCCATTGTCACAGAGCACCCAAAACTTAATACTCCCTCCGTCCCAAAAAAAAGTGTCATGTTCGAATTGACACACATCTTAGGAGAGTAGTTGACTTTATGAATGCGTAGACGGTTTGCGAAGTAGACACTTAACTTGGGACACCCCAAAAAGGAATAGTTGACACTTATCGAGGGAGTACTTGAAATTCTGATACTTCATGTATTGGTTCTCTAAGACAATTGCTAGCTATATGAGTTCTATATCGAATATATTAAATATAAAATCAGTTAAATCTTTTGGTAGATTTATTTTCATTTTCTTTTTGTTAGTATTATAAGAATAAGGTGGTGCAAGTTGCAAGTTTCTCTAAGAACAAAATCATATTACACATTAAAAAAAAAGATGATTATTGATATCCAAAGAATGACAACACTTCCATTATTACTTAATAAGATCATATTTCTATCTTATTTCCAGCTTAAAGTTACTTTCATTGTTTTCTTTTCAGACACAAAAGGAAGTGCAACAAATAAAAGTTCCGGAGGTGAATAGAACTCATGAACATCCAAACATATTTTTGTTACATTTAATCTAGAAGCATTATCAAGTACTTATGCGTGAGATTATGCACAACTATATTGCCCGAGTACCTATAGTTAAACTTTTTGTTCATAAAATTCAAGGTCATGCAACCATATTCACATATTTAGATTTATCACTACCACCTACCCTTTGAGTTCTAAACACTCCTATATTGACTTTCAGTATTTAATCAAAAGATCCAATATGAGGGTACTCGAGCAGCCAAGGTTAAGGAAAGCAGATTACTGTTAATAATAAAATTTTCTCTGTAACGAGCAGACCAGTTTCACTCCATGGTTAACTGACTTGTGATTACAGTAGGCACGACCAAGTTTAAATTTAACATAGTTATATCACTAACCTAAGCCGCTTCGCTTCCTCAACCTTCGAGTACCAAGCTTCACCTATACCATTGATTTCTTCGCCGGGGCAGGGGGGTAAGAGGGGGATAGGAAATAAAGGAAAATCTAATTGAATCTTTTCATAATGCTAAAATATTACTTCCTCAGTTTAACGTCATTTCAAATGTAAGTTCCACTTTTTAAAAGAATCTCATTTCAAATTATCAACAGAACTCCTATTTAATGTCATAGCTTCTCACACCGACGATGAATCTCACCCTAATATATCCATATAAAAAAACTTCAGTACGATAAACATACACTTCTTCTCGTCCTACATAAACATATACTCCGAAGCTACAAAATTCCTCCACTCCACGCATAGGTAAAGAACTGAGACGAACAAAAAATGGATTGAACCCGGTCTTCAAGGCAAGGAGTACAGTACATTGACATTTGTAGATTAATCTCATTAAAGTTTAACAAATATCATCTTTATATGGGAAATAAAATAAAACACTATTACTACTCTTTTCAATCTATTTTTTGGTGATTAAATTTTAACAACTAAAACATATTAATATTGAAAAAGGAAAACAGTACCTTGAACTCTTATTTGATCATTCAGTTCTAAGGTGACCTCAAAAACTGTTCACTTTACAAATGTATAAAGAAAATAAAAAACTGAATTGTTTGGAACAACTGAGAGTTTGAATTTTGGACTTTCTCTATTCAAATTGATGGAATTTCGATTAAAGATTAATCTAACTTCAAAGTCGATCCGAATTTGGAACTCTAAAACTTCACCCACATATGGCATTTCTCAAACTCATGGATATAAGTTGCAAGCAACGAGTAAATTGATTTAAAAAATCTGAGTACAAAAAATCAGCAACTCAGAAAACTAAAATCAGCGGAATAATCAAAACCTCGTACTGAAAATGGGCGGTGGCGGGGAAGTGAGACAGTGGAGGAGGAGAAGCCACGGCGGCAATTAGTACGGCTACGGCGGAGATCGACGGCAGCGGAGGAGGTAAAGGAAACAGACGGCAGAGTGGCAACAATAGAAGTGCTCATCTCTTTCCCCCGTCATTTGGATTGTGCATTGGGCTCCTTCTCCTTGTTTGGATAAGGTTTTCCTTCTATGCTGGGATGTAGTATTGCCACGTCAGATTCTTCAAAAACCCCCCTTGGGCAGACATTTGTATCGCCAACAAAATGGGCGACAGGGACAGACGGTGAGATTCGCTGAGTTGTTGTGGGCCCATATTTTTGCAGAAAAAATCTCAACCATGCATTTGATTTTTACAAAGTAATACATACTTTTTAAATGGGTTATTTGATATCCATATTTCCGTACTTAAGCTTTTACTGAAAATTTATTTTTATATTTTTTTTTATAACATTTGATAAGTACTTTAAAATAAATATGCAATGTTTCTTTCCATTTAACTTTTGTCAAATCAACTAATAAAAATTAACACTTACCACCCCTAATTATATTAATTTTTTAAAAAAGTCCCTAATATCTAAAATTATTTTCATATTTATAAAAAATAAGTATAATAATTATTATTATTGTTATTAAACTAATTAATATAAAATATAAAAATTTATCGTACAATCATAATTTAAATTTAATATAACAATTTATAAATTATTATATAACTATTTATAATAATTAACTATTATAATGTTATTCTAATTGTACTCTAATACAATCATATTTTCATAAATTTTATTTTAATTAAATTGAACTCTAATTAAATGTTATTCTAATTAAATTAAATTTACCTTAGTAAAATATACTCTAATTAAATATTATCTTAATTATTACCCTAATTAAATTAAATGTTACCCTCTCCACCACCACCATTTCACCGCCTCTCCACGACCACGATCACCACCTCTAGCACTGCCACCGGATCGCTCAAGTCGCCTATATATCCACCACCTCCACTGAACGTAAATGAAGAGTTAGAAGAGAAAGAGAGAGATGAGAGAAGGCCTCTTATACTTCCAACGGTTGGCGTAAGCTTTGTCTTCATTGAAAATTTTGTTCTTAAATTGTATTGATCATCAACGAGTAGATTATGCCCTCTTGGTTTCAAAATCAATCCGATATCTATGAATTCGGCGGCGGCTGAGCTTGATTGTTCGAACTCATTGTAGCTTAAATCAGCCGCAGAGAGAAAAACTTTCGGGACTCGGGAGAGAGAGAGAGAGAGAGAGAGAGAGAGAGAGAGAGAGAGAGAGAGAGAGATCTGCACCTCAAGTTCCCATCCCCAGGCCACAACAGCAGCAACCAACCGAGCATAACACAGTCGCATGCAGCTTCATACTCAACCAAGCTCTGGCGAACCTGCACTCTGAATTCATGGCTGCGTATAGCAGATCCGTGAAACTCAAATTCCAATAGAAGATCGTAGCAAATCTGGAGATTCATGGAGAAGATCGTGGTTTAGATGGTGAGTGGTGGCGGCGAGAATGGATCAGCAGGGTAGAGATAGAGACGGGAGAGGGGAGGAGTGGGTATGTCGTTGTCTAAGTATGGGGAAGAGTGCGTCATTGTTATGGGTGGTGGGTTATCTGTTTTAATGGAGATAGGTGCGGCAGCTGTGAGATTGTAGGTGGAGGTGATTGGCTATGGCGATTTGGGGGAGGGATGGGAGAGGGGGGAGAGGGAGACGGGAATGAGGGGTGGGGGGCATTTTTTATTTTATTTTTTAAAAAATAATTACACTTACCTCTTAAAAGAACCTTACTATTGATTTTATTTTGATTTAGATAGTCTTGGAATTTTTTTAAAGTGAATAGTGTAATTAAGGGTTATAAGTGTTAAATATTGTAACTTTTTCGTTAAGTTTTAACGAAAATTTAATGGTAAGACAATATTGCGCAAAAAAAATTGTATAGTCGTAAATTCCTAGTAAAAGCCTAAGTACGGGGATATAAATATCTAATAACCCCTTTTTAAATTTTTTAATAACTCTAAAACTCTCGTATATTTATTTTTATCGTTGTTCTAAAATAATAACATTATTCCTCCTACGTATATTGAAAAAATTATAATATTTTTTTCTCTCTTTTATTTTCTTCTTCCTCACTTCGATAATTCCTAAATTTATTTATGGTCAAATTGATGCTGCCTTGCTTTTCTTCAAAAGATGGAAGAATTTGATATTTGGTCATAGAAACAATTATTGATGGTCTATGCAAGAAAGGAAGAGAATAAGGTGAGGTGATTGTGTCAGCTGGGGAGATGGGTTGGTTGGGGAAGTCGGCTCTGATGAATAAGGTGGTGGGTCTGGGTGATTTAGGAAACGTGATCTTCTGCTTAGACAGCCAGAAAACCAGAAATTATTGACACTACTAGAAAAAAGCATGATAGGGACTGATCAGCTTTACTTTAACTATAACGACTGACTGTTAGTCGTTATTTAAATTCAGCAACTGATTTTTCCATTTGCGACTGACTCGGTCGCTATTTAGTGACTAAGTCAGTCGCTGTGTTACCCTATATAAGACCCAAATTCCGGTCTCCTTATTCTCTAAGTAATTAAAGGATTTACACAATTAATTATCAGACTTTTACCAAAATTGTAATTTCTTTTAGAGTTAGGTTTAGGGGTTTATTTACCTATAAATAGGGCCTCTCTCCTCCTCTTTTATACACCAATTCATAATATATTTTCTCTGCCAGTTTATGAAAGAGATGAAGGGTTAATTCCTAATTCTAGGAATTGGAGGTAAATCCTATTATTAACTATATGCATTGTTATTAATACTTCCATTTGATTTATGTTCTTATTGATATTGCTCTCGCACTTACGTGCGTTCCTTCAATTAAGTAGTACGTAATGCCTAATTCGAGGAATTATATTGAATTGTATGTTTTTACTTGAATAAGAGTTCATACAATAGCTTGATTGC
>JAOTQG010012306.1:0-26853 GCA_025631175.1 Iris virginica
CTGAGGCTCGCCGGCGGTAGATGAAGGTCGCTGGAGGGTCGCCGAGGGTCAGATGTAGTCGGCACTCCAGAAGAAAGAGTCGCACGTGTCTTTCCTCTTCGTTCGACTCGCGTCTGATTTGGGCAATTGGGTGGTCAGTTGATCGTGTCTTTCTTATTTTGACTTAACCCTAAACCTAAACGACGTAGTTTAAGGCCCAACCTGCGCCTGGAGCCTAGGCACCCAATATCAAGGCGCACGCCTAGGCATTAGGCGGCCTAAACCCTCGCCTAAGGAACAGCACCCCACCTAGCCCTCCCAAGGCGCCATACCTGCTCCCGCCTGCGCCTAGGCGCGCCTTTAATAACTATGATGAGATCTGATCCCTTGTGAGGAGGCCATACATACCCTCGTCACATTTCAATGAATCACCATCAAAGCAGGGTTCAAACCACTAGTACACATAAACCCCAGACGGCTAGGTCGACTTCAACGGTCTGATTATGACATAACTGCAACTCCGTGTCTGATCAGATACCATTTGTCTTCCCCATGATTCCACCCCCAAAAAGATTGCACAAGTTTCCAGATATCTCAGAAAACAGAATATTTTAGTAAGTAACTTTATTTCCATAGGAACACAAAAAGGCATCAGACTCTACGAAGTGTTGCTTACATTTATTACCATAATTAGCGAAGGAAATTTCACAAGACCCTAAGAGCAGCAGCAGTAAACTAAGACATTTATTGTGCCAATGCTTTTAGAGAGGAATAAAAAGTACATAAAAGCAAAATGCAGAAAAATCAGGTAAAGAAAGATTGTATTTAACACAAACAAATCTCAAACACCACTGATAGAATTTAGGAAAAACTTACAGATAGGCCGCGTCTGCGTAATGCAGTAGAACTCATGAGAATTGCCCACCTACCAAGGATTGCAGCATTGAGATCCCCGATAGAATTTTTCATACTATTTTTCGTTGCCAACATTAGGCAATAATGACCAATATTAGGATCTACAAATGAAGCATGATTTGATAGTAGGAATGCATTATTGGTCAGTGAATCCATTTGGCTGCCAAGCATGCTCAGAAAAGCTTGTGAATAATTCCCCGATATCCACTGCAGTTCAAATATGTCTAATTATTAAATGCCAATAAATCAATGCTATAGATAGATAGCATATTAATTTGAAAACAAGCTCTATTCATATCCCATCACCTGCAGACAGCTTGCAAGCCAGTAATCACCTTTTTCAACAGCAGATGGAAGCATGAACTTTGATATAAGATGGCGCTCTAAGGGACCACCACAGCCTTCAACAAGGCGACAAATTACAAGAGCAAGCTGCTCATCCCCGAGGTTTTTTGCACAGACATTGATTGCAGAAGTTGCATCACCTCCAAGCAAAAAGAAAGCAACAGCGAGATCCAGCTGATGTCTTCCCATTAAGACATAAGCATTTTTCAAGGCAGCTGCCTTATTTTTTTCCTCCTGTGACAGCAGCATGATGAGAGTCATGAAAGCACGCAATACAATAAACTAAAGAAGAAGTATGAGAAGCGCGTAAAAGATTTCTGACAGTTCAAAAGCTCGTAACAATTTTGTATAAACTACGAAGAATCGAGTGGCAACTGGCAAGTTGCTTGCTGATGAAAAGGAGGATCTTAAGCCATATCTGCAACAAAGCACAACAAAGACAGATTTGTCTTCAATTTTTCTAGTCTTTCTATGCCTATCACATGTTCTTGTTTTGTTTCTCAAGTCCATCATATGCAGGTCAATAAACTGGTAGCCTTCCAATATTCCCATCACAACACTAACGGGTAATGTGAGCTTGCCTGAGCCTTGTCCATAATCAAATCAACTAATAGTATTCATCTAAATCTATGGGCTCAAAACCAGTCACAGGTTCATTATATACTTAAACTGTGAATCATTAAGGACTTAAAAGCATCACATGCAGATACAGTCTGAATATCTGAAGCCCATGTTAAGTTACCCCAGGCAGCATGTTTTGTTTTGTTTTTCACCGACAAGCATTTTTTTTTTTTGGAGGTCTACAGCCACTATGTAATACCTACGTCTAAAAGTTTAATGCAATCACAATGTGAATGGGAAAAAAGCAAATTATGAATGTTAAGAAATAGCATATTTTGTTGCCAGTAAACTTAATTTGACAAAAAAAAAAAAACTATAAAAGATAAATACTTACAGGTTACTTTTACCAAAAGAGAATTCAAGGAAAACCTGCTTTATAGCATGCCATCATTTTTACTTCATGTATTTATTTTCAAACCAAACAAGAAATCAATGAATAAGGTTTACAGAATACCTGAAAATTGCGTGAAAGAAACCCGACCAAGGGCTTGTCCTTCTCATCTTTGCTGATTTTGAAAAGGCCAGTCAAAACTTGAAGCCGATTCAAGGCTATGTACAGAAGGGCACAAGCCTTTGGATCCTTATTTTTCAGATATTGCTGTCTTGCCAACTTTTCCATCTATCATAAAGTAACATATGTCTGAGTCATCAGGAGACTTGCCATAGAGTATCAGTCATAACTATGTTTCCTATCTATGCTGGTGAGTGGCAACATGAATACAGAAAGGAAAATACCACAAGAGATCCTGAATGAAATAATAGATGGATGCCCAAAATCATAAATACATACTTTTGAAAGACATTGCATCCTTGTACGTGAAATAATTTTTGATGAATGAATGTGTACTAGTTAAGAGCAAAGCTAGTAAAAAAATGAATATCAGATGTTCATGAGGCAAGCATGAAGTTATGCTCTGGACGGAGGTCAGTAAGGCCCCAAGCAAAGATTTATATACAGAGCTGAAATCAAGTTATAACTATGAGTGAACTCCATCTAAAGTAAGTTACTCTTGGAGTACAGAAAAAAATGATCATGCATTGGAGAAAGCTTAAAAGAGAGTTATGGAGATGGATAAACAGCAGTTTTTCCCTGAATTACCTCCACGATGTTCGGTTTAATGTCACTAGTTGATTTCCACACTCCGTACTATCATAAGCGATGCGGTCCCTCTACCAATGTGTGTGATTCCTAATTTTCTTCTTTTGATTGAATCTTTCAAGAGTTTTTTATGACAAAACTTTATATAGATCAAGTTATCACTCCATCCATCTTTCAGTGTTTCTGATCCCAACATGCTTCTTTTCATGTTTGTTTCTGATGTTTAAACTCTCTCAAAAGTGCTTATGACAGATATATTATCATAGACCAGATTTAGATTAATTCCCATACATTCTGTGGCCAGTTGAGAAGGAGTTTCTGTCATTCCTTCACTCCCTAATATGTCTACGATTTCACGTTTAAAAACTCTTATTTGTTTCGCATTTTAACCTATATGAGTTGTTCATGACACATCAGCAACAATTATGGTTTATGATATGTTAACTAACCAACTCATCTAGCGGCTTAATTTGTTAGTGTGGGGACCAACACAGTATATCGACCTTAACTTTTCCCTTACGCATGACCCACTCAAATCTGGAGTGACAAACAAAGATGTCTCACCGGGGGCATCAGAAACAAATCACAGAGCCAACATGTGTAATCGCAATTTGCAAAGCAGAGCTCTAATAACCATGGTGAATGCAAGGAAAGAAGAATTGCATCAAGAAACACAATTCTTTTTGGTGTACTTTCAACTCTCATCTTCCGTATATCTGTTCTCTGGAGAGCGAGAGAGTGTATCCCCTTCTTCACTCTTATTTAAGTTTAGCTCGAATGATTGATTTGACATTGTTTCTTAATTTTTTGTTAAAATGATATTCAACGAAGAGATCTCGAGCTCTGCCAAACAGGGGAAAGCAAGTTGAAACAAAGCTTCCTTTTTTTTTTGATAAATAAAGATTGACCTGTGTACACTAGATGTATACTCAACAAAAAGGGGCTAACCGACAGGAAAACTGTTCAAAAACTCTGTAAGAGAATTGTCTAAATCTGGCATCAACCCGTACACCAAAAATGTAAGGTGTGGAGAAGGGATGCCTTCAGTCTACCTAAAGAATATTTCTCATTATCGAAAGACCAGTGATTTCGTTCGCTCCATATTGTCCAAAGTCAAGTTGAAACAAAGCTGACCAAGCTACTCACAGTTTCAACTTCAAGTCAATACAATGTGCTCTCAAAGCTCGGTCAAACCTACAGATCTGCTCAGATGCCTGTATTCTTTCGCTTACGGGAATTCATCCAGCTCTGATTTTTTTCTGATGAGAAACAGATACTTATGCTGTTCAAATATAGTCTGCCTTCTCATGATTCAACTCTGCTACTGGTTCTACAGATTTGGATCTTATTTCTCTTCTTCTTAAAAGCAAGGGAAGACACCCCACGACAAGACCATATTGGACCCACTCATGGGACCAAACTATCATGAGGCCGTAATTCTCCCAGCCTACCATGCAGCCAAAGCAGCTAAGGAGCCACGCCCCACCCTCCCCCAGCAACTGCTTGCTCAGATCTCCTGAATCAAAACCCTTGGGTGTGACGCCTAAGGTTGCCTCGGTGTGAAGCCAGGCTTTTTCCTTCGCTTGTTTTTCCCCCTAATTCAGCCTTCCGCGTGCCTCTCAAATCATGTTCCAATAAACCTCACACTATCATCCTTTCATTCCATCACTTCAACGCTAATCACAGCCCTTCACTTACACTCTTTTCCAAGGCGTTCTGCATCAGAAATATTGTTATCATGTTTCACTGTAGTTTTTAAGATCTAGATATATAACAAAAATAATAAAGAAGCCAAGAGTCAAACCATAGTTGTACGGTCAGAAATGAATTAAAAAATCAAGTAATCCATATTCAGAGTGGATTCAAATACCAACTTGATAACATATAACAAATCATGACAAGTCTTTTACCCTAACCTAATAATGTATATATTATAGTTGTAACAAATAGACCAGGAAACAACCCTACAGCCCCCAACCTTGCAAGTGGTCATGGTTTGCACCTTGGAGGAGGTAAGAAGAAAGGGAGTTTAGTTAAGCACTGAACAAGCTTATCTCAATCTTAGATCAGAATATTTCATTAACCCTGTTTAACTTTGAGGGTTACAGTAAGAACAACAGTCGAGCAGTCTCATCAGAACCAGAATTGCACAGAATTGCAAGAGAAACAAATCACAATTCAAAAAAAGCATGTAATAAACTAGCCCATATATTACCTTTACTCGCAACTGTGCTGTGTTTGTGTACCAAAAACCAATGCCCATATTACGCATTTCTTGCCAAGTCGCTTCATTTGATAAAAGAGAATTAAACAAATTCTCTTGACAATCAGAATAAAAAGCCCATGCCATCATCCCTGAGTTGACAACAAGCTCCCCCATGGATGGCAGTCTACCACATCTTCGGGCAAAATAGAGCTGCTGAAATCTTACTGCAAGCCAAAATCTTGCGAAAAATGATGGGAGAAGAATGTATCAACTTAAGAGAATAAAGTCAACATAAGGTTAGCATAGCGTAAAATGAAGAGTTGAAAGAAGATGCCATGAGAAGTATTATCCAAGAAGTCTATGCAGGAAAATGTGTTCAGTATAAAGACATCATTTTGTTATAGCTTTCAATTAACAAAGAGTGGCACCATGATCCCACTAATTATTGGATCCTAGTTTTCAAAATCATCACAAGAACAGTAAATTTTCTGCTTGTAACCATGTAATGGCATAAAGCATGGAAAGTACAGGCAACAAATAATGTCAATTATTGTACTAATCAGGAAGTCTATGCACAAAAATGAGTTTTGGTGTCATTTTATAGAGGAAGGCACCACGACTCCACTAATTTTTGGTAGATAGAAATTAAGAAGCAGTGCATCAAAAGCCACAGATATTACTGTTTGTGTCCACATAAAGACAGAAAGTATGGAAAGTACAGGCAGCTAAAGATAACAATATTTAGTTCCGGAAAAAAGAAAGACACAAATATGTTCTTCTCTTCAATAGATATTAAGAATACTATTAAACATAGGCATCTTGACCGACATTTTGCCAGTTAGCACACTTCTGAAGAACACTTGGATTCTATATAATTCTTTTGTAACCCCAATATTCAACCTTGGAAGTATGAAAATGCCAGGATCGCTACACGCAAATTTCATTCTACGCAGCTATTAAGGACTAGATGGACCGCTATCTTCACAGCCTTTTCTTCAACCATCGGGCTTGGGAGCACCACTTTGATAAATATTTGCAAGGATCAAGAGTAGTGAAGTCCTGATAGATCTTCCCATTTTCATTTTTTTTGCCTTTTTCATATATCATTTTCATGTCAGTGCAAGCAATGTAGTTCAGACAAGAAAAGAGGGTTGTTGAAGTTTCAGGTTGATTAATATCCCAAATCAATGACACAAGGAGATGCGAAAGGTTGGCATGTCAACTTCTTTTTAAAGATGAAGTAGCTTTGTGCAGTCTGCACAACAGTGTGCGTTCAAGCTTTTGCAGACTAACTTAAACTTTTTTACTTCTTATATTTTGATCAGAAACTATTGATTTTATCAATTATAATATGAATACTACACCCAAAGCACCAAAAATCTAATTACAGTACCAAAACAAGAAGCCCCAGATTACCCATATGTATACTTGTACACCGAAAATTCAGAAATTCCATGTTTCCGCGAACAACTTTCAAAAGGAATACTTCTCTACCACTGCATAATCCAAAAAGAAAACCAAAGGACTTGTAAAGCTCGTAACCTCCTCAAAAACTAGTGGGAAGTACCGACACCTCAAGCCCTTTTGTCAGTACCAAGAGCCCCAAATGGGCGCTTGATGCTTTTAAAATAGTACACCTACATAGATTTCTAGGTGTCCTAACCCTGTGCTTATCTTTATTAAATCCTTTTATACGTGTAGCAGTTAATTTGTATATGTATATGTATATAATGAAAATGTGCTTATCTTTATAAACCCTCGAGCCTTTTTTGTCAGTGTCAAGAGCCCACATGGATGCTTGATGCTTTCAACTAAGCCTATCCACATTCGGGTTAAATGGGTTGAGTTTCAATAATTAACAGGTTCTAATGGGTTCAACTTATTAACAACTCATTTAATTAACCGATCAACATAATTGTGTGCATGGGTTAAATTAAACCCGAATTAACATCCACTTAAAAAAAATTACACCTTCTAATACACAAATTTGTAATTAAATGGGTTGTAATGGATTGAGTTGTTTAGCATGGGTTAATGGGTAGCATTTTGACAGGCCTACTTTCGACGCATATTTCTAGGTCTCTTGTTCTTGTGTTCATCTTTTCTAAACCCCTATATTTATAGATGGGTTTTATTTGGATGGTAGTTGTTCAGCTAAAGACCTCAAATAATTTGCGAACCACTATTAACCACGAAATTTCATGGTTCACAAATTTCATGTTTTACGGTACACTTTCGTTGACGTTTCCATGGTTCGCAGTTATAAAACTTCGTGGTTCAAAATTATAAATTTCATCGTTCACTCATTTCATGGTTCACAGTTACATCAATTTCATTGTTCACCGTTGAAATTTTGATAGTTTATTGTGATTCGCAAGTTCGCAAATTAGGGGTGGTTCACAACCGATCACGTCCCTATTTGGATGTATATATATAATTTTTTTTTATATATAAAAGAAGAAATGACAAGAGAAGAAGATACAAAACAGGCGGATAAGAAATCCATCAAAAATAAAAACAAGAAATATACGCGAATTAAACTATAGCAGTTTTCCAACCTCTAGCCAAATCACCCAAAGTCAAGCCTTGAAAAGCACCAAAACTCCTAATCCAAAGAGAATACTGCACATTGATCTTCTCCCACAACAACGAACGCATTAACCCTCGATTTCTAAAAATTCGAGAGTTTCTCTCAATCCAAATGTTCTCTGGCAGAGTGAATAAAGCATGACCCTACCACAAAGAAGCATCCCTCGACCGGCCAAAACTCAAACGTCTAATCATGCAAGACTCCTCCGCACCGAGGCATAATCCAGAGCTCACTCTGTATCTCACACAGTCTCCTCCAACGACTCCGAGCCATTGAGCAATACATGAACAAATGCTCGTGAGACTCGCTAGCCCCCATACACATAACACACATCGGGAGAGAGAGAGAGAGAGAGAGAGAGAGAGAGAGAGAGAGAGAGAGATCCGGATGTCTCCGCTGCCGCCAATCATTAGTATTCAAACGATCAAGGACCACTGACCAAGCAAAGACTTTGTATTTGAACAGAACCTTGGACTTCCAAATAAAACGACAAAGAGAAAGTCAAATTGTGTATGTGGACGAAGAACTTTAGAAAAAATTCAACGATGGATTGAAGATCCGACGGACGAATAGAAGACAACTGTGGCAGTAAATTTGCAACGACATGGACTCTCTCAGCAATAGGCGCGTTATAAAAACTGAAAAGCCGAAACAAGCGAGGAAAAGAGATCTTGAGAGGAAAGTTCCTTGTCCAATGATCCTCTCAAAACCGGACTTGATTCGCAACCCCGACCTCATAACATAAATGAGGATAGAAGAGGTGAAAATAACTAGAAATGAGCTTCCAAAACTAACATACTTGGTGGAAAGACTCGCAGATGCATCCCAACTATTATGGTTCATACAAAACTTGCTCTTAATAACTTTATGCTATAAAGAATCCTGCTCCTGTGAAAAACACCATAACCACCTATAGATCGGAGCAATGTTCCCAAGTCCTAAACCCCTCTCTTCCTTCGGCCTATAACCTTCTTCCAAGCCACCAAATGAGCCTTATTCTCCTCCCGAACCCATGCCACAAAAATAAGCGCATTATCCCCTTTAATCGCTCTGCCACTCCCGTGGATAACTTAAATAGAGACAAACAATTAATGGGAATTCTAGACAAACATAACTCAATAAGAGTAACTCTCTACTCCCCCCCCCCCCCCAAAAAAAAAAGAAAAATAAGCACCCTTCCACCCAACTAGCCTTTTTAATACCTTGTCAATAACCGAATCTCAAAACTTAGTAGCCTAGGATTCCCACCTAAAGAAAGTTCAAGATAAGAAAAAGGACAATTTATAACGGAACATCACAAAAGATTAGCATATCAATTCAAAAGACGAAGGTTCAACAGTAATGTCTAATCCACACTTAGTTAAATTGATCTTAAGGCCAGACGCATTCTCAAAGATTTGAAGAACAATGAGAACATTTGCAAATCTACCACGACCCTCGCACAAAAATAACATAGTATCATGAGCATATTGAAGATGAGAGACCTTCGTGCCGTCATTTTCTACCCAGCAACCCTCTACAACCATAGTTATTAAAGGCATGCCCTAGGCTCAAGGGCAGAGCTTTGGGCCTTTGTATGCCTAGGCAAGGCGATGTCCCTGGGCGAAGCCCTAAAGCCTAGGGCGGAGGCATGAGCCGTGGACAGTTGTGCCTAGGCGCAAGGCACATGTGTAGACCAACCTTGACCTTATTTTAGACCTAAATCAGCTTATGCAAAAGGAAGATGACTAGAATGGAGGAAGAGAGTGAGGAGTTCAAGAGAGAAGGAAGGGGAATATCAACGGAGTTGGAAGCCTTACAAACCGCCTTGTAGTAGAAGAGCCATTGAACGGTCATCGAGAAGAAAGGGGAGGAGGCGGCGAACACATACCGAAGAGTGTTAGGTCTCGGGGAAAACATATTCTTAGTTAAAGGAAAAACAATTCTACAAGTTACCCCCTTGATATTTTGTACTTTATCAATTTTTTTCCTTTTACTCTTAAATATTACATTTTAATCTTTTCATTTTAAAAATATTATTTACTAAGTCTTTTGCTTCAACTAATAAAATGATCAACTTTACAAATAACCCCCTCGATCATTGATACTATTTGCATTTGATTTATTGATTATCCTCATATTTTATATGACTATTCAAGCTATATTAATCTTTAAAATCTTAATATAATCAAGCATATCATATATATTTTTTTATTTTTTATGTTTTTTTTTTGGGCTTCGTCACTCGGACAAGCACCCGCCTTGAGCCTAGCGCCTAGGCCCCGAGCGCACCTTCGGCACCTTTAATTACTATGTCTTCAACACCCCTCATCTCACTCCCCAATCTCACTCCCCATTAGTAACCTACTAAGAACATTCACAACTAATTTAAAAAGAAAAGGAGACATCGGATCCACTTCTCGAAGTCCTCTTGAGGCACAAAACCACTCCTTAGACTCCCCATTAACCATACCAGAGAACGAGCAAGATGAAAGACACCCTCTGATCCATTTATGGTATCTATTACCAAAATCTTTCATGTCCATAAGTAGATCAAGGAAACGCCAATATACCCGATCGTACGCCTTCTCAAAATCCAGCTGAAGGATTAACCCTTTACTACCTCTTCTCCTAAGATCATCTACAACCTCATCAGCCACCAAAGACGCATCGATCAATTGACGACCCTTAACAAAAGCACATTGAGCTTCAGAGATGGTATCACTCAATACCTCTCCAAGTCTACGAGAGAGAACCTTTGTCATAAACTTGTAGATGCTAGTAACAAGGCTAATAAGCCGAAAATCCTTAATCTTAAGAGACCTCTCCTTTTTAAGTATAAAAGTTATGAACGTGGAATTGATACTCTGCCACACAACCCCATTAGCAAAGAACTTATACATCACTCTCACAACCCATAGCAAAGAACTCGGACATCACTCTCACAGCCCCACTCTTCATGATGTCCTAACAAGAATGGAGGAAGGCTAGAGTAAACCCATGGACCGGGCGCCTTATCTCCGGCTAACTTCGAAATAGGCTCGACTAATCTCAACCTCCTCAAACGGTCTCCAGTCCAGCCCCTCAATCAGTGGTCGGCTAGCATTATCCTCTTAAGATAAGTTCTTATAAGAACCAGAAATCTCCTTCGCAATAATCCCCACAAATCTAACAATAGCGCTATCACCCATCCAATCTCCTTAATGTACCACGTCTACACTTTCCTGTAGCCACCCTGTCTAACAACTTGGAATGGCAATCCCCTTCCTTAACCCATTTAACTCTAGCCTTTTGACGCAACTTACATCTTCTTTGAACAAAATATCCTCAATCTCCCGAATGTGCCTAGACCGTCTATTCAATTCATCGTGCGACAAACATCTTGACTCTTCAATGCTATCCAATTCCTCAACTTCCCTAATAAGCTCACCCTTCCTCACCCTAATATCCCCAAACACCTCCTTATTCCGGACCTTTAACTTCTCCTTTAAGAATCTCAACTTACGCATTAAAACGAAACCTCCCCACCCCCACCGGTTACCCACTAAATCTTTAAAACCAAGATGAGATAATGACATGTTCCCAAAATGAAAAGGGGTAGGACCCCACTGGATAGGAGAGAACTCGAGCATAATCGAAAAGTGATCCGACACAATTCTAAGAAGAAATGATTGGACCAAATCGGAGGAAGTCTCATCCTACGAATTCCTGACGAGAAATCTATTAATCCTAATTGCACAACTCCTCTCCCCTGACACAGACCAGAGGAAGGTGGCATTAAACAGAGGTAAATCTTGTAAACCATGCTCTTAAATGAATTCATCAAAGGATCTCATGCTAGAAACAACCCCCCCCCCCAAATATTTTCACAAGATCGTCGAAAAATATTAAAATCTTGTCGTACACACCGGCGAAACCCACATAATCCTGTCGAATCATGAAGCTCATCCTAGAAGGACTCACGACCGCGGGCCCCGCAAGCAAGCAAGGTAGTCCAAATCTGGATCTTAAGTAAGAACGGAGAGGGGGAATAAGATCGGAATTGTAAAATCGGATCGTAAAATCGTAAGATTATACGAATTTCATAAAATTAACTATTATGACACATAATACATATACCAACATAAATATTATACCACATAATACATATACAAAATATAAAACTGGCAACAAATTAACTAAATCTAAAATTAATTTATAACACCTGAAAATATAATTGCATAGTTGCATAATTGTTGAAATATAATTGTATAACTGATAAAGTTAAATAGATGAGGGGGTGTAAGTGTAAAATTGGTTAATTTATTATGCATGTACTGCCCTAATTTAGCAAAAAATTATAACTTCTACGCCGCACCTTCCTCGACCCGTACCGGACTAGAAGTCATAATTTTTTGCTAAATTAGGGTCTCTCTCTCTCTCTGTGTGCAGCAAGCAAAAGAAAACATTTGCACAGAAAATGGATCGATCGACTCAGAAAATGGATCGTCATAGAAAAGGGATCAACTTTACCTCTAAACCACCGCAGAAAATCGATTAGGAGAGGCTGGGGCTTGCCAACAGTCGCGGAATTCCTTTTCTGGTGGGATTCCTCGAGATTCCTTGGCCGAGTGAAGTGAGATGGTAATCGCAGGGGTCGATTTCCTCTAGCGACTGATTTTGAGTGGTAATCGTCGACTAATTTAGGCTTAGGGATTTTATTTTGAAGCCGATCTGACCCGGTTTCCATGGGTTTTACCCAATTTAAGACCCTTGATTCAAAATTGCTGGCGATTCCGTGCGATTCTGCTGTACAACTCTACTGATTCTGCCCCAGTTGCAATCATATACCGATTTAACAAGATTTTCCCGCCTAGAATCGGATTTTAACTACCTTGCCCGCAAGGGCCGTAAACCGCACTAATCCACCATTCTCCAAAACCCCCGACGTTTTCTCTTATCGACAAAGTAAACCTCCCGTGGACAACTTCTAATGTGGATATTTACCGAGTTTCCCAGATAATAAGAATCCCACCAGAAGCCCCATCAACGGTAAAACTCCCACTCCCTAAACCGCGTACCCGAAATGCTCTTTACTGACATGCTACAAACCTCCTCCCCTCTTAGTCTCTTGAAGACTCACAATATCGGAGTTAGCATTCTTCAAAACTTCTCGAACCTTCCTACTCTTTGCGCGGTCCCAGAGACCCCTAACATTAAATCTAAGAACTTTCATCGCGAACAGTAGATAACAACCTCGTCCCCTTCACCTCTCTACTCCTACTTCTACTCCCTTTCCTCTTTCCACTATAGTTAATTGTTTCCTTAAACTCAACAATTCCCGCATCCCTTTATTAGGGTTAGTGCTCTTAGTATTCCTCTATTTAAGGCTTACTACGACTCTTACCCCCGCCCTCTTGGGTCCACAAGTCGAACCCCAATGCTTTCTAACACTTTCTCGGGATTCGGGTGTTCAGAAGCATTTCCAAGTGATTTAATGCATATAACTTCCCCTGCTCTTAGACATGCTAACAATCTATTGTCACTTCCAGCCATTCGGAATTGTTTTAAGATGAGGCTGAAATTTAATTTTTCCCAACGTATTCTTTAATTGCTGGGTTAGTATTTACAACTCTGGAAAGTAATCAATTATTTTCATTGACAACATTAGCAACCAAGGGAAAATTGTTGAAAAATATGATCACCATCGCTGCAGCCTTCAATCAAAGAAGGAAGAAGGTCATGGAATTACCCGGGGGGAGAGGAGTTAAATGCTCACCGGAAGGTAAATGACAAAAATGTTTCCTGATTGATGTTTAACAAGTGGGTGACGTGAGGGTAAGTTTAGAAAAAATATAATGGGGACATTGCTAAACTCACACAACTAGTGGGGATATTAGCTAATCCTCACACACACACACACACACACACACACATATATATATATGCATATGCATATAATGGAAAATGTTATCAATATTCTTAAGTGTCTATTTCACTTTATAAGTAGCGGAAAATGGCAAGTCCGAGTACTTTCCTTCACTGGCTGTTGTATTATCCAACACTAAACAATGTAATTCCAGTCGATTTCAATGCAAACATAAAAACCACAACTCATCTCAAAAGAAAATTAGGTCAAACAATCAAAAAAATATATATATCCACCAAAAGGCAAATTGAGTTTTATTGAAACTCAATGGGTGCGTTTGGATGGTTTGATTTGATTTTTGGGTTTTTGTAATGATTAAAGTAAAAAATAAGAGAAAGATAGATAGAAAAACTGGGGGAACAATGAGAGAGAAAAATCAAAAACCAAAAAATCAGGGAGAAAAACACCCATAAGAACACACCAAATGTATTTGCATAAAAGCCAAAAAGTCAAAATACCTTTGACCAGGTTCATCAAGACTTCCATAGGCAGAAGCAGAGCGTTGATTACTAATTTCATCGAGAAGATCGATAATAGCAAGAATTTGAAACTTCTCAAAGTTGCTAATGTCAGCAAGATCATATAGCTTCTCAAAAGATTCAGCAAATCCATCGAGTTCAGATCTCTTCAACGACAAAGTAAAGGAGTTACTGGAAACACCAGAATCCCAACTGGAGGAGGAATTGAACAGATCTTTTGTGAAAGGCGAAGATGGTGTGACTAACACGGGATCTCCAATCCATTTGAATGCTCTATCACCAGAACTTGGTGTGAGGAGTCCTTCGAGATAACTTGACAGGTCGACCGGAGGAATTACATGGCTTGACTTGGCTTGTGAAGAACTTCTCAAGGACTCTTTATTCGAAACAAGATACTGAACAAGATGCCTCAGTGAGAAAAGTGCACGTTTCCAATTGCCTGAGCACATCGACAATTTCCATGGTGAAACTTACTAAGAACTCAAATAGGCAAATTCAAGAGATTGACATTTAGAAATATACATAGTATGTTAAAAACATTCAGCCAATTGTTATGAGAAAGATAGGAGAGATTCAACAGATATAGAGCTATGATAGAGGATGCAGACAAATACTCCTTTTCATTTCCAGAAGCAAAAGTAGACAGGAAGTGAAAAAATGAAGGGGGGAAAGTAAGGGAAGGAAACTCAATTATCAATTTCAAACAATGTCCCTGTCTACCTCCAATGCCAATAAACAACCTATAACCTCCTCATCACACTAATCGTGCACGAATTATGCCAATTCTGTTTAAGAGTATGATGTAGATACTTGTGGTAGCTTTTGCAGTAGAGGATTCCTACTCTTTTGTATGGCCCTAGTCTACAAGGGCAGTTTAGCCCATTTCACGCATTTTACTTTGTCTTATTTACTGATCATAGGAAACAAGGCAGAAGTGCACCTCCTCAGGCTGATCTCCCAAAACATTTCTACTTTAAGATACATCTGAACACAGACAACTTAAGAGAGATGAAAAGCAAGATTCAATTTGACATGTCTCAACAGGAGAGATGCTCTCTCCCAATTAGGTCCTTCTTTAGCATGTACCCTTTATTATACTCTTGTAATTGGGGGATTGCTTGGCCATATTTCTTGTATCATTTACTCCTGAAAAGTTACTTATTTTGTTAACATAAATAAGGCAGCACCTGCAGATATGGCTTACAGGCATACAAAAGCACCTCGAATAGTTGCTACTAAAGGTATGAAGTATGTTGCCTAAGATCACTTATCGAGACAAAGATCTATAGTTTTAGAAAGGAGTTACTAAATAGTTGAGTACTTCTTAGACTACTTTCCCCCTTTCCTGGCAGCTTGTAAAGAATAAATGAGATGTCAGAATGAAATAGGATAGGACATAACAATGTTCACTAGATGTGCATGGGCAAGCAATAAGTGTTATTCAATCCACTCCAGGAAAACTATTAAAGGCCAGTCTGCTATCTTTTCCAAAATTATGTAGATGTATTCATGTGTGTGGCCATTACTTTCTCCGATATAAAGAACACGTTTATTGATTATAAAAAGAATGTATAATATAACAACATCATAGTTTATCCATTTACTTGTTTGAGAATCTAAGAGGATTTTCTGTACTAAAGTTGGACATCAGTCTCAGATTTAAGAAGATAACAAATGAAAAGTTATCAGCACAAATGGTTCATTCAGAAGTACCTGAACATATATTCATCAAGAGTGCCTCAGGGTGGTAGACAGGTAGCGATCCACCAAACTTCTCAGCTACTTCGAAGAGGCTCAGTAAACCAATATCTGCATCAGCACAATGGTTTTGTTTAAACCTTTCAATTATGTTTGAAGGGAAATAATTCTTCAAGTTCATCTTGACAGAATCCATGGACCAGCATTGCTTGCCATTTTCCTTTCCTTTTGAGTTTTCAACATCACAAATACTAGAATCTGTAAAAATTGCAGCAGGCATATGATCATATGATCTGCCATTGCAATCGAAAGGATTGTCTTTAAAATTTTCTGAATGGCACTTAGCCTGAAGTTTATTATCTATTGGAAGTAGCAACTGACTGTACAAACAGACGTAATCCTCATGAACAACCATTGCTGTAGCTTTAGGTCCCCAAAAAAAGTCACAAATAGCCGAGGATGTATAACTCTCTGCAACACAAAACCAAATATTTATTTCCAAAGGTTCTTTTGATTCCACTAGATTCTGACCACCACAACGCTTTGTAGCATATACCTGAAACTTATGATGCAAACAAATGCTAAGTAATAGTTGGCCATTCCCCAATGTCAACCATTTTACAGCAACAACCTTCTCATCAAGAAATAATGTATCTTCAAGTATAAAGCTGCCCATACCTGTGAGGTGCACACATTCCCAGATACGAAGAATGCTAGAACTATTTGCCTGATCCGTTTCAGATATGGTGGCAATTCTTCGACCACAATCTGTAGGAGATACCCTCCTGATGGGGCCTTTATGAGCCGCAAGCTTACCAACTAGCTCCCATTCTGTACTTGACTTCGATGGTTGAGCTGCTACACTTCTCCATAGTTTCAACGTACCATCAAAACCACCTGTAACCATGTGATATGTAAAACCTTTGTCGCCAAGTCCCTCAGTAAAAATCCTCGTCTGTTTCTCTGACGGAAAAATATCAGAAGGATCAATTACTGCGTAGCTTGTAACCTCATCAAAGTTGTGTGGATCAGGCAACACTGATGAGCAAGGATCAGCAAAAACAAAATATATCTTGCCAGAAAGATTACTTTCAAAGGTAAATACACTGTTTTCAGCAGTACTTCTAATGTCAAAACTGCATTCTGAAGAGCCTCCAGGCAACCCATAACAACGAATAGCAACTTTCCATGATAAAGCTTGAAAGTCACTCTTCCATATGGCTAACAAAATAAAATCATCAGAAAGAGGATTCTTGTTGAAGTTCGACGTTGAGGGAACTGAGCAGACACTAGTTGGCTCTGATCCATCACGAGATTTGGGAAAAGGAATGGTGCACAAATTGTGACATAATATCTCATTGCCTTCACTTTCACAAATCTTAACTATAAAGCAATCAATACCTCTCGCATGCCCCATAAGAAGAACCTTGTATTCATCTATTGTTGCAGAAGACCAACTCATGCTACTGTATTTGGGATGAGACTCCTGACCTGCAGTTTTTCCAGAGAACTTGCAAGAGGATTTTACTGGTTGTAGGCCCATTATGCCATTGGAAAATGACCAAAACAGCAGCAATCCTTCAGTGTCCAATGAACCAGCAATCTGAAACCCACTTCCATAAGAACGCACTGAAAGTTGCAAAATCTTACCAGTATGACTGTCTATGTTCAAACTTTTGTTAGCAGAAAAAGACATTAAATTGTCTGACTCGGAAATAGGAGAATCGTCTTCTGTAATCGATGATGTTCGAGAACTCAAATGTAACCAATCTAATGAATTGCAAGCTAATAAGCGAACCATTGAGCATGCAAGTGGTGCCCCAAAGCTTTGACTCCTTGACATAACAGCTCTATCAAGAAAAACACTGCCAGCTTTCGTTGGGGAACCCATTAATTCTAGTCTTTTCCACAAACTAACTCGCGGGTATCTCGGCGGGGAAACATCATCAAGACAATGGACAGCCCACAAAGTCGCCAGTTTCAGAGGACCAACAGCAATCAACCATTCACACCGACCAGCACTGTCATGATGACCGTCATATGATGAAAAGTATTGGCTAGCCTCTTTATGAATACTAACAATACCATTAAATTCTGTGGCCCATTGTACAAATACATCCTTACCCAGAATTCCGTTCACTGCCTGGTTAATCTCAATTAAGGCAGCAACTCGAAAAGACAACCCCGTTGCTCTCTGATCATTAATGTCCTTACTAGTTTTCCTGACCCTCCCATCGTCCATCTCACTCCATAACCTTACAGTTCCATCATCACAGCATGTTAACAACAACAGTCTCAATGGTTTTCTCTGAATATCTTCTGATTGCTTTGAAGCAGATGGCCTCCATTGGATCATAGAAACTGGAAGAGGATGGTGTAGTTCAGCTATGACGTGTTTCAATTTTCCCTCACCATGACAAACCAAGACACATCTGCCGGCATCATTGATTGCAGAAGGTGGACCTCCATTGTGCACTTTACTGAGAGGTGCTGAGGCAAATATTCCTCCTATAGACCAGGTTGTAGAAACCAGAGCTTGGGGAAGTTCTGGTTTGAACTTCCAAGCTATCTCCCAGGAGCAACCTTTCCTTCTCCATAAGACCACCTCGACGCCACCTAAAATCATCCCATCACCTGAACCCGACCATTTGATGGTTTCCACCCTCGTGGATTGCAAAAGTGTTGCAGTCTGCCTCCAACAAAAAGAACCTGAGTATGAGTAAGAAAGTTCAAATGTACAACATAGATATACGAGGGAGAGGGAGAGAGTGGATGAGAAAGAGTGTGCATATGTAACAATAAAACGCATAATTACTAACAGCTAATAGTCATGAAGAAACTGCAGTTCACTTCTAATGTCTACTAGTCATGGAAAAGAAACAGATTTCAGCTGACGTATAGAATATCATTATGAGTCGCTCGTAAAGAGAGTTGGGGAAGTTTATTTTTTTTAGCAGAGGGCAGTAGCATTACACCTAGGAACTAGCAACACAACTGCAGATGACTATCAAACTAGCCATTTTGTTTTGTGTTACCGAACTAGAGAAATAGCATGTATTAGACAATTCTTGTACAGTTGGGGCCTCAAGGGTTGGCCCAGCATTTCACCCCCACCCCCTCCAATCATGGAATTCTTGCTTGGCATGTGGAAACCATAAGAGTCTAGATTGAATCGCAACAAGTATGCTCTTTCCTTGAATAATCCCTCCTTTTATGAAAACGCTCCTAGTTTCATTTTCAAATCATTTTACTTTCTTCGCCTTTTCTGAATTTCGATATGGACCTATGATATGAATTTATTTGCATTTTTCAATCTTTAAAGCTCGCGTTCTATACTGTTTCTAACAATGGTCCATCTCTATCCGATTAAAAACTGTGAGATAGCATTTCTCATTTCTTTTTCCCTTTTCTTTGGTTTGAACCATCCGGTATTCGATCACCTCCTTGGGTCCTGATCATTCCAAATTTGAGCCAGGTAGGACCACAAGGGAGGGAAAGTTCTTCCTACCAAGCTCTAACACAGCTGCATTTACATTTCTCTTTTCAAAGTCACATTAGCATTTCCGACTAAAAATCGATATGAATTTGTATTTTACATTACTCAAATGGTCCTATTTTAGGCATACCCACAGAAACAGCCTCATTTCAAGACTAAGCTAAGAACTTTCTTAAATTTTCAAAATCTATCCATAATGCATCAACTTAATAGCAACATAAACTAGGCTAATCAGTAAGGCCATTACTGGAATTTATTTTAATTCATCAAAGGTGAGTTGATTTTGGGATGAAGCTCAAACATGTGATGCAATGGCAAGTTACACCACTAACCTTCTAAGCTGACAGCAAAAACTCCAATACAATTATCCAATGATGCAGCTAATTCTCCAGAATCCGACCACGAAACAGCCGAAACGGCACCGTAACCATCGGACGACAGCTCGAGGACTTGCCGGAAAAAGGGACCAATAAGCTTCTCGCAGTCCGAGAGAGGAGACGGGAGGTGCGAGATCACGAGGAGAGACGAAGCACCGTATGCGATCCATGAGTGGCCTTCGAAGTCCGGCAACCAATCAACGGCGGATTCAGATATGGATCGGTTAGGGGAGGGAGGTATTATTTCGGATTTGAGTAGTTGGAGTGGCAAGTGGTCTAACAAATTGGTTTCGGTTGGTTGTGGTTTGGATGATGACGGGGCAGTGGCGCCGGCGTTGGTCTCCGGCATTGTCTCGTCCAGTTGAACAGAAGTGTCGGGGGAGGAGGAAGAAGGAATGGAGTAGCAGTCCAGTAATGTGGACTCTGTAGGTTTCTAATATTTGTGACGTTCTTTTTTATTTTTGTTTTATCAGGAATTCATATAAGTAGTCATTTATATCAATTTTAAATTAAAAAAACTTCAGTTATGTTAAAATGTACGTACTTCGAAGAATTACTTTGCAGTAATTACTTTTTAACTTTTATCGTTACAAAATTTTATATTATATCATCAAAAATCGTTATATATCACGCTTGTAATTCAAATCAGTGATCTTTTGTTGTTGATCCGAGTGTGCTTGCTGGTTCAAAAATAACGAATTTTTCTTTTATCTATGTATGAAAATTGTACGTTAGTGCCCGTCGGTTACAGTAGTCGTCACTTTGCACATATAGTTGATACTACTTTCTTTATTTCAAAAAAAATGTTTATTATATTTTACATGTATTTAAAAATAAAAAGTTTTAGTGTCAAAAAAAAGTTTTACATACATATCATTCTTATATCACACTAAAATTATTTTTATTTTCAAAAATAAACTATTATTTTAGGATAAGCGAATGAAAAAATACGAATTATCATTTTGGAACGAATGAACTAAGAGATAATATTTTTTGACAAACTTACCCTTATTAAATTATTCATCTTCATTAGTAGTAGAAAATATAAAAATAGTTAATAATTATAGCTAGTTAAGAGAATAAAATAATAAATTAGGAAAATACAAATAAAAAGTTTTTTAAAAATCTATGATGATAACTATTTTAAAACAATAATTTTTTTACAAAAATGTAATTGTTATGAAACAGAGGAAGTAATGTTTTGGATGGTCATTTGTGTTTATTCATTCATAGTTTTTTTTTTTTTTTTGGGGGCCCCAAGGGGGCATGGGAAAGGATCGAACATGTGACCTTACATATTGTAAAGCACGGCTCTACCACTGAGCCACCCCTTGGTTCCCTTATTCATTCATAGTAGATGTTTTAATTCTTGCATCTATAGATAATTTACTCGATAATTGCAACAACAACAACAACAAAAAGAAGAAAAAAAAAACTATACTAATATTCAAAACATAAAATTGTGGCATTCACTTTTGTGAGATAAAAAATATCTTATACTAATACTTTTTTAGCAATTGAAACCTTCCATTAAAAGTGTTGCTAAATATCGCACCTAAATTTTTCGCTATCGCTCATTTTATATAAAATTTTTCCATATAACATGAACCACAAATACAAGATAAATGCAACTGATGCCGCTGCCGCAAAATATTTATAAGTTTTTACTTACTTTTAAATAATATATATAGGGCAAGCAGGTTTCAATCCACGAAAATTTGAGGATAACTAAATTAACTAAAGCAGTACCAAGATTTCTCAGAGTATCACTAAATGAGGTATGAATTCTATTACTTATAAGCATGCAATTGAGATCTAGAGTGATTATTAATGATCGGGAGATTTAGAAAAAAATGATATAAACATCAACTATTAATTAAGTATAAATATCTACAGATTTATATTAATTCCAGTTTTTAGAGTTCATTTACTTAGTCAACAATTGGGGCACGTGATAACGAATTGCAGTTGTATGTGTTAGCGGTTGTCAAGGCACTTAAGGTCACTATTCTCATGACACTCATAAACCTATTAAGATCTTACGAATTATATGAACCTAGCACTCACCTAGTCTGATGCGATTGCGGTACGGCTCCAACTAATCTTTTCAATTTAGTCGATTTATGTTTACCTTATGTTTCGAACATAACATAATTTCAATATCAATTTAAAGATATTGCATTGGCCACTACAATATGAGAAAAAGAGCATTATCCAATCAAATAGAATAAGAACCGAATCAAATAAGAAGTATTATCACGGATGCATAAATAATAGTTGAGATTTACCTACTACTCTTACAAGATAAATTTAGTTCCACATGAACAATGATTTGCAATAATATGTTGTATTGAAAATTGAGTGCGCTCGTTCTGTACAAAACCTGAGCATAAAGAATGTTTATATAGGGATTACATAAAAGTCCAAAATCTAGCAAAAGCACTAAAATGATGGAAAAGTCAACATGCAACCCTGGACTTTGGAAAATTCTTCAATTAAGCTTTAAAATAGTACAAAATGATCTCTAATTCTCATACTTTGACTTTAAAACTCTTGGTCAACCTTTTTTACACAAATAAACAAATCAAGC
The DNA here is from genome assembly GCA_025631175.1 of Iris virginica. Taxonomy (NCBI): domain Eukaryota; kingdom Viridiplantae; phylum Streptophyta; class Magnoliopsida; order Asparagales; family Iridaceae; genus Iris; species Iris virginica. The sequence goes on from JAOTQG010012306.1 coordinate 22,283, forward strand.
ATAAAATATAATCGAAACGAGTAAAAATAGTCATAAAATAGCACTAAAATATATACAAAATTTTGTACTATCAGACCCCTATACTTAGCTTTTGAACGTCTCGATCAAATAAAATAAAAAAATAAAATCACTAATTCACTTTCGTAAGAATTACAACAAACAAGGGCTGAGATCCTTTCAGATCACTATGGTCACCAGTATAATTTACATGAGTTATTGAAATAAATAATTGGGAAAGTGTTGAAGGATAATATGGAAGGTTCTTAGCTTGATTTCAGATCACTATGGTCACCTAGGATTGAGTTTGGAGGATGAAAATCACAGACACATGAAACATGAGAAGGAGTAGGCAGTCAGGTGGCCTATTTCGCCTCTTTTGCGTATCGTTTGGTAACCCCTTTTGCAGCCTAGATTAATTCATATTGTTAGGCACTATGAAGAGATTTAAACAAGTACCAATAGGGTTCTAAAAGGATCCTCAAGCCCTCTATTTGAAATGAATTAAAGGAAATGTAAGCAAATTACTTAGATAAAACTAAATCGAGCATATGTTGGAATCTTGAACTTATGACATGATATTTGATGAAGTTGGCTTGCGGATGCGTCCTAAGTACTGAATTAACATTAATCTAACAATAACACACAAATTCCATCTTTAATATTGGATCTAAAATACTTCAATGTTGTGAACTTGACCAAGCAAAATAACTTAAAGATTTGAACTAAACTAACAACAAAAAGAATCTTAATTAGTAAGGTATAAAACCCTACCCAACTCAAGAAAACCTAGGTTATATTGAGAGTAGACGTTTTAATCATTCCTTCAATTTCAGATCACACTATGAGCATTTTCTTATAAGCTTATTTGAATGGAAGACAAAAGAAACAAAGTTAATTAGTCTATTAAGGTTTGACAAAATGAATTAAGATGAGATAAAGATGTGTTAAATAATATTTGAACTTATTAAGTACTTACATGTCATGATTTTATATATATTTCATTGAATTATGATTAAGATGATACTCGTTGCTCCTTATTGTTGGTCACACCGTAGCTCAATATAAGTTTGAAGGGGGGTGAATAGCATATTTAAAATTTTATTTAACAAAACCCAAGTTAAAATTCTCACCCGGAACTTAACGGAGGGGTTTCAGTTTTTTAGCGGAAGCTTTCTGGGTAATAACTTGAAAGAGTTCTGTTTTGAAAAAAAAAAAAAATAATTTATTAATGTCTTAGAATGAAAGCCTTGGTAGTTCAGAATCAGTGGATGCCTCAGGATATGATTCAAACCAGATAAAAACAATAATCATAAAAATAGTAAATAAAGCACAAAGTAAATCACACATAATTTATAGAGGTTTGTTAAGGAATTGAGTAGTCATCTACTAAGCTGGTCAGACTTTAATTTGTAAGTCAAGATCCACTATATTTTTGCTACATATTATAAATGTTAGATCACAGCAAACAAAGACTGAGATCCTTTCAAAATGAAACAGAAAAGCAAACGAAATACTCTAAAATCTCAAGTCAGATAGGTGATCAGTATTTTGCGAGTGTGTGCAGTTAAGTGTATACACTTGTGTGTGTTTACAATTTCACTAAACAGCCTCCTTGGATCTTAGTATGGGAGATCATTCTAATGTTTAGTGATTACAATAAAATCTAAGGACTCTTATAAATCTCCTAAGCACTCAAAGATAATATGTCATAAGAGTATAAGGACTCAAGAACATACTATCTCAAAGGGTAAGCAGTCTTCACAGTAGTAGCATGAGGCCCAATCAACCGATCTTCAAGTGAGGAGAAGGCCATCTATTTATAGACGAGTCTTGCAGTCGGAGGCCTTCAAGAAGTTATCCGTTGAGGCACGTGTCCTTTGATGGATGGTGCTGTCGGGAATTTGTAGCATAATTTTGTCTTGTAACCCTGGCATAATGATTGAAGAATATTTTCCTTGGATTTGACTCGTACTAGGTGAATGACGTTGCGACATCTGTCCACAAATACGTTGCAGCATCTTTTTGAAAACTTTATCTTCAAAATAAATTGAAATGATCTTTTTTTCAATTCTAATGCATCACAAAAACCTTTCAACGGCCGTCTTCAACGGAAACCTCTGTAATATAACAAAGGCAGTCTTGGTTTCCAAGGCTTTGGTCAGAGTACTTGAGACTAAAAATCGTGAATTGATTGTTTTGTCCCTGTAAAAGAAAAACAATAGATACTTTAGTATTACTAAGCCCTAATATTTATGTTTACTTAGAAAATATTGAATAATGTTCAATTTTAAAGAATGCGATTTGTAAGAGCAAAATTTGGACATTATATTCAAAATGTTTTGAGGTAATTAATCAAATCTAAAATATCCTAACACTTATATTATGGAAATTGAAATGCCAGCTAAGTAATGTTGATATCATGAGCATATGTTATGTTGTATAACCATGTGTACTTTATTACATGGTAGAATTGTTGAGTGTTGTTGATGAACTGATTTTACGTGGATATGATAATTAACGATTTCGATATGGATTCGTACAAAGAGGTGTATACCTCATTGAGAAGGTCATGGTCTACTTGAAATGGGTATTGACCCGTCGGAAGACATGACTTCCGAAGTCGTGTATGCGTGTACATCGTTCAAGGTCCTCGAGTGGGTACGACGGCGTATGACGCCAAGCACCGTGCTACAATGGTGACCGCTTAGTTGGTATTAGGGAGAAACCGACCGGTCTTAGAGGGAGCCATAAGTAACAACATCAGCAACTCAAAGTGGTATCCTTGCAATGTGTTACAACTATTGGTGCCTATGTTTATGATATGTGTTATAAATCATTGTTCATATGTTACTGCTATGCATGTAATTATTGTTGTGTGTAAGGTGAGAAGTAGGAGGTTTATATCATTGAGCCGAGTGGACTGGCCCGTCCTTAGTGACCATATTTTAAGTAATAAAGTGAGTGAAGGTGATATAATTGGCTCAGGATTCGAGGAACTCCAAGAAGGAGTGTAACCCTCAAGCTTGTTAAATAGTAGTAATGGGGTAGTTCTTGTAAATACAAATGTGGTTAGTTTCTTGTATGATTAGTGCATTTTCAGTTGAGTTGTATTAAATGAAGACACTTAGGGTCTCACGAATGCTATATACGATGATATCGACTGATATGGTACTGTTCATATATGAATATGAGATGATATAAGTGATATGAGTTTATAAAGTAAAAGACTAAATTACCCCCATGATGTGAAGTATTTGAATATTATGTGAGAGGTTTGAATGTCATGATAGAATTAAGAAAAAAGGAGAGAAATTAAATGTGATGTGAGAGGATCACATTCACATCACAAATCATAACATAATGTAATAACATCAAAGAATTAAGGAAAAATGAGAGAAAATATGATGTGAAATGTTTGAATTAATTTGTGAGTGTGTATATGTACAGGGGTAATAGATTGAAAATCTTTGATATTGATATATGATATTGGAGATATGAGTGATATGGATGATATGAGTGATATTATTATATTGAGATATATTAAACTCGTGATCGAATCCTTAATGTAATAACATCACTAGTACGTATTCTGTATATGAAGAGAGATTTCATGTAATTGATCTAAGTAGTTCGATAGTTTCTAACCGTAATATTGACTTCACTTTTCAATCAGAAAAAAATAGAAATAATAGAGGAAAATACATAATTATACATGCACTTATATGTATACTAAATGAGACTTATTTCGGTACAAATCATTTTTTCGTACAAATCATGAGAACTAGTTGTATCTTACTATATTTTTGTTGTATGTTAGCTATATATTTGTAATTTGTAAAAGAAAGATCCAACAAAAGAAAATCTTTAAGAAAATTAATTAAAATACAATAAAAATATACTAAGATACAATATATTCGTAAATATACAACAAAATAACTAAAATATGATAAATTAATGAAGATAAAATAGAAATGTATTGAGATACATTTTGTTCGCACATTTATACGTATTTATGGTTTATACTTGATTATTTTCATGTACTTAAATATTAGATTAAATATTTAAGACAAAACTGCATCAAAAATCACTAAACTATAGGTGTTTTTTCATATTTCATCATCAAAATATAAAAGTTAAATCCAAGGTCATCTATGTTAGTTATTTGAACATCTATGATCATTCCGTCCATTTTTAGTGTTAGTGGGCGTTAAGTCCCCTTATTTTTAGGGGTAAAATCGTCATATCGAATTGAACATCAACTTTTAAAACTTTTGAGGATGTTAGTTGAATATTTAGAAATATAAAAAGTAATTTTAATTTTAAGTTAAATTATTCACTAATTAATTAAATTAAATTACACATATTATTGATCATAATATTACCTTAATTAAATTAAATTATTTACCTTAATTAAATTCCCCAAATTTTATTGGCATGAATATTGTGTTGTGGATTGTAGACCATCCCATTAATGCTTCTGCCGGAGAGATGGAAAAAAAATCATATGAATCATCAGCCGCCACCACCACCATTCCCCACCACTGCACTACTGTGATCATCCCCCACCAACC
>JAOTQG010012307.1:0-15952 GCA_025631175.1 Iris virginica
CTTCTCCTTCGGGTCTTCTATGTATTCTGGTTCGAGGTTCTTGGGTGGTGGTGGCATCTTTTCTTCTTGGCCACCTTAGACTTCACTTTTAAATTTTAATTTTGAGTTGTGGTGGTAGTTGTTGGTGGTAGTGGTGGTGGCTGGTGGTGGTTGGTGGTGGCTGAGTAGAGGGAAGAAGATGATGAGTTTATAATTACTTTTTTATCCTTAAATACAGAAGTGAATTTCCTAAATTGCCCTCGAATAACGGTCAACCTACAATTAATGGCAGGGACCATTCATGAGCCGATTTTACAAACTTGGATCATTTATATTGCTTTTTTAAGTTCAGAAACTACCCATAAATTCGGCCAAAATTCAGGGACCATTTATGAAGTTGTCCCTTTTTTTTTTGTTACTAATGTTTAGCTGATAAAAATAATTATGTGTTACGTCCTAAACATAAAATATAATTATATTTTTAAAAAGTAAATTTATTATTCCATCTGTTTCAATTTAATTATCCACTACTCATTTGCACAATATTTTTTAAAAAGTAAATTTTATAAATATAATCAAATAAAAAGTGAGTCCAAATAAAATTTGAAGATATAAATCACTCGTCCTATTCTCAAATAAAAAAATAAAATTTATTTTGATTAAAATAAAATAATGAACAATTAAAATTAAACAAAGAAAATATGTATCTATTACTCCACCGTTTTAAAATAAATGACACTTTTTACTCAAGAATAAAAAGGATTAAAATGAATCAACGGAGTATTTATTTTACAATGCTACGATGCAGCTAAACTCATTTGTATTAATTACACAAACAAACAAACAAACAAACACATATACGTACACACACTTGTATTAATTTTTATAAACTTTCGACAACAATTCTATAAATTTGTAACAAGAAATAATTTTTTAATGTTTAATTAGATTTAAGTAGACACTCGTTTAAAAATGAGTGGACATTTAAATGAATCGAGTCGAATTGAATTTTCTCGAATTCTAGTAGGATTCGTCAATTTTTTCCACCGGTCTAACCTTCACAAACTCAAACTCGAACCAAACCTCAAACAGGTGGACTCGACTCAATTCTTAACTAAATTATTAAACACTCGCGGGCTTGCGCGATCTTTCACGAGCCACGGTGTTAGCATCCTTTAACGAGTCTTGCCAAATCTTGACAAGCCTTTAATTTGGACCTACAGAAAAATCGACATTTTTAATAATTTGTTGTGTTTCATGCATTCCCTATTCTAGTATTATGTATTTTACAAATTTTATTTTCTGTTTAAAGCTTTCGATCAATATTAATTAAACCTTTTGAGTTATTATATACTACTTGAGCTTATACGCCTAATCTTTTAAAGTTATTATGTTCCATGTTACTATATATTAATATCTAGAATTGAATCTTAAAACTATTACTAGCGAGTCTACTTGAACAGTTGAACCTTAACGAATTGAGCACTTAACGAATCTTGTGAGTCAAATCGAATCGAACTCGCAAAATATTACGGCCTAAAAATGATGTTCGACTTAACTTATAAAAGCAATGCGGATGGAATCGATTCAAACTTAAACAGGTCAAGCCTACAAACGGACCCGACTCGTTTATAGCCTTGAAAATAGAGAAACGCTTATTTACGAAAAACAGCCACAACGATGGTAACACAAGTTTTGCCCTTATTAGGAAGATCTCATAATGAAGTACTACAAAATTTCCTCTTCAAGACACATCACTGACCAAAACTTCTTCTTCCTGATCCAGCCGCTAAGATCTTCAACAAACTTAGTTATTAGTGCTGTGGTTAGAAAAGTGAAATGATTTTAAGGGCACTTGGGTTTGCCCTTGGAGTTTCTCTTGTCCCTGTAGCAGGGGCACTCATGCTTGTTTCCATAAGTCCCAGAAGGAACACATTTGCACTCTTCACAGCATATACCACAGTAAGTCATGCACCTATCCAACACCCCTGCCTTTGCACACCTCCCCTTGCACTTGTCCCCACAAGACCCTCTGCCTGCAGCTAATATATAAACATGGATTATAGTTTTTAGTGCAATCCCATTCAATTTTGAATGAAGAAAGCTGATACACATTACCATTGATGATTATACAATTTTAGGTTCAGATGCATTCCAAGTCCAGTAGATGTTTATTACGGAAGGAAAGTGTTGGAAGAGTTTTGATACACATTACCATTGATTGATGACCTTTTGTTAAATAAACACTAGTCCTAGGTAGGTACGTACATTGACTGGTGCATCCCCCCTACAAGTTCATCTCAATGGATATTCACCGAGAAAGAACAACTTTTCCCATGGTGTTGCAACCCGGCCCATCTGATCGAGGCCAACCATTATATCTCATGTGAGGTAGAAAGCCTACAAAAGACTTTTTCATTGAACTCGAGAATCAAATCACTGCAAAATCCCAATTTTTTATATTTATTATTTATTTTTTTCCTTTTGGGGTGTGTGTGCATCTCTGTTGGACTTCATTCAAAGTTGCTGAAGGCCTAGAACCATCTAATACGAACAAGAATGCTCCCATACTAGATATGTGAAAAGTGTGGGCTTCTTACCTAATTATATCGGGGCATCTGCCGACAAACATCGTTCGGGGTAGTGGCCAAAGGCATTTCAACGTTTAGTGCAAAAACTTTCTAAGAGAATTGAAGCTTGGTCTAACTGGGTGACAGATGGGCCATAGGACTACTTCGATCTGGGTATGTATAATTATGTACTACTACTGGACTGGAGTAACAAATAACAATGCATGCAGGGTTAAAAGTCACTAATCAAAACAATAATAATTGGGACAAAATTTTCTTTAAAAATTGAGGCTCGTTTTGGAGGCCAAGAAGAGTGGCAGAAATGATTCCATAATGGTACAATTGCATACCAGACTAGAACTACAAGTGCTCCTACATTAATGCAAGTATGCAACCATGCATCATGATCAAGTTCATTCCATGCTATATTATATCACCACTAGTTTAGCAGAATTTCATTTTAGTGATAGTTCTCAAGAATAGCAACATAGAGAAAACTAAGGAATTAATGCTCGAATAAAAGATTGGGGAGAGAGAGAGAGAGAGAGATTAATGGTATGCTTGGATGTTACCTGACTGGGCCGTAGTGAGATCGAGGAAAGAAGTGGCAAGGAGGAGAGAGAGGAGAATCATGGTGGAGAGAAAAAGCTTGCTCCTCCTCATCTTGCTTTTGATTCGAAAGTAAAATGAATGTAGTGAGAGAATTGATGAAAGCTCGAGAGGTAGTGATTTTGTTGTTTAGTGTGTGTGTGTGTGTGTGAGAGAGAGGGAGAGAGAGAGAGAGAGAGTGGTCGGTTGCAGAAAGTGGATGATCACTCGTGACATATGATATGGGTTCCCATGCTTTTGAGCAGGTTGTGACACGTTGGTGTTAAGAACTTCATTATGCGTTAAGAGTGAGAGAGAAATGCACAGAGCTACGCTGTCCTCCATTAGTGCAACTAAGAAGAAGTATAAACATGGTATATTCTCAAGCGTAAAATGAACAGTAATAGATATTTTTTTTTTTTGGGGGGGGGGGGGGGGTGGAGGATGGAAGCAGTACATTTTGTTACCGCTTGTCGAATGACTAAACTTTATTGTTTTGATTTCAATATGTATGTTAATGTGTTTACAACATTTCTGCAATATTCAAACGGAGGGACATAATACAACAGCCCATCTAAGTAATATACAAAAGGATACAATCAGTAATAATAGTTCTTTTCGCTTAAGATCAAGATGTCTGTATAGCCAGCCACACAAGGTTTTCATCCTCCCATGCTGTAATCTGGTCTAGATTGCGGACTGAGAGGGTATTCTTTAACAAATTCACTGGATGCTAGCATATTCACCTGCAGTCCAAAGCTTTGTTAAGGCACCAACAACCAAAGCAAAACTCGGATCAACAACATACGATGGTAAGTATGTTGACATCAAACTGACCTTAACAATTTCAGGATTTGAGTTTGGAGACAAGTAAGCTGCTAATATACTCATATGGAAATCCTGAGACCAAAACAACAATTAAAATGGGTTATGTCTCGTATCAAGCAAAAAGAACATGGAACTCTAAACACAGAATGTGCCAAGAATTTTAACGTTGGGTTCTCCATTTATTGGAAATGCAATTGCTATTAATAATGCAACTGCTAAATGCATGCTAATATAGGCATTAGGTAGTATGAACCACTCCCACATGCATCATCTTAGAGTATGAGAGAATAGGCACGAAAATATCAAATCACAAACAAAAGAAATTAGTCATCAACCTGGAAACAAGACTGATCCATCAAATATAATGACGTTGAAACAGGTCCTTACTAGCCAGAAGCAAGTTTTAGAATGAAACAGTGGGCACAACATCAAATGCAAGGCATGTATTTGGTTGCAAGTATATCCCTAATAACAATCACTGGGTGGTTTGATAAGATGGTCAAAGCCCAAAGATTTTGATAATCATTTTCTCACCAAAGAGATGTTCTGGTAGAAAAAGCACCACTCCTCCTCTTAACAAGAGAGAGAGAGAGAGAGAGAGATGTAGACTTACTCTGAACGGATCACCCCTCAATGATTGCACAAACATTGAGGACCCTGAACCTTTACCCTGCATAATAACAATGAAAAAAAAAACAACTCAACGAACAATTACAAAAGAAAGAGTCGACTTGTCATATTTATAACAGAAATCCACAGCATCAACAATTTATGGAAGACGACTGGAAATAACACTTCGGACAGGCATCTGCTGCAGATATGGTACTGACTGCAACTGAGCCACAGTGAAGCTTTTAACTTCATTAACCTGGAAGAATATATTACCATCTACATATTCATGCATCCACCCCTTCATTAACCTGGAAGAATATATTCCCATCTACATATTCATGCATCCAACCCCAAATATTCTGTTCATGCAAACTTCAGGGAGCGGCTATAACCACCCCTTAATATGCTTTTCCATTCCCTTCTCAAGTGTAAAAATCCAATTCACATAGTGTATAGAAGGGGGTGGAAAAGCATATTAGGGGGTGACAATGACCGCTCCCCAAACTTTATTGTATACATGGACAGATATTTTGTAAAGCATCCATTTCAACAATCATATCGACATGGTGTTTGTTTGTTAACAGAAGGAAATTGCGTTTATTTCTGAAGTATGTTTAATTTGAGAAGCAAATAATTGACTAATTAGATTCTTACATGGAAAGTGTCACAGGGATGAATTTAACCAAAAATTTGCAGCCAGTGATGCGCTGAATTTTGGCCACGAAACCCAGCCAGCAACCCCCCTATTCTGTCCCAAAACAGCGGCGGCGCAGCGCCCTTGCGACTTGCCTAAGTGCTGGCACAATACTATCCAAACGCAGTGGAAAAACACTCACTCGAATGCACAACACTTGCACATTTTTCGAGCCCACAGATTTGTGCTCTATTTCCTCACGTTTCAGCCCTCTAAAACAAAAAGAAACACACACAAATGCAGACTTAAAAGCACACAAATAATTATAGTGGAAAAACATTTACAGGGAAAACCTCCAACCTTTTCTTATTATTTCACAAATAATAATACAAGGATCCTCTCCTAAATCTGCATATCTCTACCTACTGAAATAACAGACTTAAGCCATCTATTTAAATGGCCTACAAGACAGTTTCTAAACAGTTACACCCCAACTGCTATAGGGAAATTAACGAACCCAGAACCCACGGTGCCATGGTTCCCATGGTGCATGGTGCAAGTCGTTGGATGCCCGCCACATCACCCGCGAGCAAGATCCGACGGCTCCAGACACTTGTGAGGGCAAAATTCCTAATTTGCCAACGAGCGTCCGGAGCCATCGGATCTTACTCGCGGTGATGTGGCGAGCATCCGATGGCTCGCACCATGAGAACTATGGCACCATAGGTTCCAAATCTGGAAATTAATCACTAGAAAAACAGTACCACTCCTGGAACTTGTAACTGCCATTTGTGCAGTTTTCCCATCCAAAAACTGCACCAACTACCCAAAAACGTGGTCCAAGGCTTCCCCAATTGTTTTCCCACTACTTAATTAATTTCCAGCCCCCACTGTCTTGCTAAACAACCTGGTTCGCTGCCTTGCAACCTCCAAACCCAAGTGTAGCGCAGTGGTGCCAAATGCGACCAAACATCACAGTTTGGACTGTTTTTCCTTGCCTAATTGAAGACCACGACACTAACTCATTTACTTGCTGCCCAACATCATTCCAGCATTGCCATAAGTCACGCACAAAACTCTTAGTCACCACGCGACCCACGGAACCAACAGCTCTCATTTAACTTTACCCCACTCCGTCGCATGTCACAATAGCCGAACACGCATCCGTGTGCTCTTGAGTGCCTTCATGACCATGCCCCAACATGTCAAGCGTACAAAGGCCTTATAGTAAGGATGGTCTTGACTCTGTACAGCTGAACCTTGGAATAAGGGTCTACTTAAACATGAGTAATCAGTGTAGTTGGATATTCCAATCTAGCACAAAGTTGGAGATCATCCAAGATGCTATTTAGTAAATCACACAAAATGCAAGTAACAGAAACTGTAACTTATTCTATATCAGTTAATATGTATGTATTGGGGGTGAGTGAGGAGAACCCTCAAAATGAGAAGATCAACAGTGAGATTGCTGGTAAAACTTAGAGAAAAAACGATAATCTTCAAGCACAATATGTGTTTGTAAGTACCTTTATAGGTTTATGTAAAAGGTGATTGGGCTATTTGGACGCTCGCAGGTGGTTCTGGGCTTCAAAGCAGCGCTTCAAAGTTGGTAGCAGACCAGACAAAATTGGGATAAACGCACGAGCTTCATGGCTTCGGGTGTATAAGGTTTATTAATACATTTATAGTTGTATTTGCTTATAGAAAGCGGATTCAATCTTGATCATGAGAGCAATGAAATACTTAACTTCTGATGAATTGAAAGAACATTTGAATTCATGAATTATCTCCCTATCCTTCTGCCTTTACTTTTAGCCGTCTATCCGATCTTCTTATTCCACTCTTTTGCAGTAATTTCCAGAATTGATTCTTCTTCTCTAATTCATTTTTGGCTACTTTTTTCTACTATTTGTTGGTTCAACATCCATGAAGCAAGCCTATTTTGGAATGTTCAAGACTTGACTCCTGAGAGTTGAGCAGTGCTGCCTTAGACAAATAACATCTGGCAGCATATCATAGAGTGTACAAGTCGTTCACAGCTTGCTTTTAGAACGACCTGACTTGGCTACATTTCACATGAATTTATGTCAATGGAACTCTACTGCCATATAACATTCATTTTCTTCTCTCTCTCTCTCCCCCCCCCCTTTTTTTTTTCCATAAATCTACACTCATAGTCTCACACAAATATTTTTTCAGCTAAGAAGAACAAGGGTCACAATTATATCGATCTTGTTACGTTGAAGCATGTTTCTCTAGTTTAAATTATTCATATTTTATGCTTTCAAGTTTGCTTCAAACTGATAAACCACTAAAGTAGTAATTTACCTCCAATGATATATCTCTGAGGCGCCTTCCAGTTTGAGCACAGCAGACGCGCACTAGATGCTCATCACAACTTCCAGTAATTATATAATCTCTCCCATTCATGTAATAAGAACGAGTATAGTTTTGAGAGCTTCCGGTTGAAGGTATACCAAAGTCCAGGTGGAGCCTTCCATCAACAGCCAGCAGTTGTTTAACCTGGCAACATTGGTCACAATGCCCAACAATAGAATGTAACTCAAGCTCACCTAGACAAGTAGGGTAAATTCTAAAAAATCAAAATCAACCATTATGCAATAAAATGCAACTAAACTCTTTTTGTTAGTTTGCCTCATGTTTCTTTTAAGCTAAATACTAGCATTCCACACACACACTGATCTTGTATTTGCTTTTCTATGGTTCCAACTCCTAGTCATTACAATGTTTGCTCACCACTTGCATGTTACTTCATCATGGCCTTTAATGAATGATCAATGCAAGAAGTTCACTACTAGTTCTGTGAAACCTTACTTAATCATGAACCACGAGTCCAATTCAGGTACATCAAAGTTGGGACACTCTGTTCCGTAAAATTGGCAAAGGAACCTTCGGAAACTCGGCAATATCATTTTAGACAAATACTATTTACGTTTTACAATCTTGCATCACAGAATCATAAGTTTTCTTCAAACCAAGAAGGACTTAATGTTTTGTTACAATAGAGATTGCTTGCTTTTTTATCAACAAAAAGGTTCTTCCACTTCTTCAGCTCCAGCTCCCCAAGTGATAGAAGTGCACTTCTTAATTCTTGGTTAGTAATCAAACAATTTGTCTCAGCGAGTGCAATCCACTTACGACAAAACAGTAAGGCTTTTCTTTTACCAAACGACAAATAAATACATATTCTAGCATCAAAAACCGTTAGGTCAAATAAAACTCAAGTCAACTCAAGGATGCGCTGAGTTGTATATGCTAACTGTTTTATGATGCCGATGAAGTGTTCTTATTTTATCTTATTTATTTTGAATCCTAAGTTGTCCAGAGTTCAATACGTCTAGTGGAAATCTCAAAATACAGGTTTCAGAAACTTATTTGAGCAAATACACAAAATCACATTCAGTTGTAAATTTGCAATACTAAATACCTCATTGTCAACAGCTGAAGCAAGAAGATAGTGATCGTCAGGAGAAAAACAAACCATCACGTTTCCTCGGCCACTAGAGGCTGTATAGCAAGGCTGAATTGGTTTTTGCCTTAAATCCCACATCTTAACATCATGATCAAAAGATGAAGTAGCGAAAATCGACGGGGAATGGTTGGCGAATTTAACTACATTTATGTGTTTCTGATGCATGTCAGTAAACACCTGCAAGCGTTTACCACTGCTGATGTCATACAAACCAACATCTTTTGAGTACCCACTTGCTAGAAACAGTTCGTCGGTGGCATTGACATGAACAGAAGTTAACTGGTCAAACTCGTCGAAAGTAACAGAAACAGGACTGAAAGAACGGCTTGTAACCCTTGACACCATGTGCTGGATATCGTACAGTTTCAGCGAACCATTATCGGACCCAGAGATCAGCTGAATTTTCGCAACCCAAGGAAAGGAGGAACAAGGGAGAGGAAAAGGTCAGTATTTTTACTTTCACTTAGAAATCCATATGAGAACGTAAAAGTATAAATAGAATATTCATAGTAAGTGCAACCACAACATATTGGCAAACAAGGAAATTTTTGTTTATGTGGTACATGAAAGCATTCTTACAAACAATGCGGCTTGAGATACAAATTCAAGAGAATTGAGGATTTTCAGTCCCTAATCCAACAGCATGTTATGTAGTAATGTAGGTCAAGAGGTCTTGCATAGTTTAAATTCAACGAGCTATCGCAGATACGTAAAATTTTGAAGGCATTAGCTGAACAGAGAAGATGAAATCTGATAAGTATTAGCAACTTCACGAATTTTTTGTGACACACAAGGGTTGGGCATAAAACACCCACCTAAAGGCCATTAACTATCCCCCTGATAAAATTTTAGCCATGTATATGTATAAATTCACCATTAACAAAAATGTATACCACCCGTCTATTAATATTACAGTAGTCAGCAGAGTGCACCAATACTATATTTTTAAATTGACTGCCCTGTTGAAGAATAAAACAGGTTACAGCATAGTACACCAGCATGCTTGGCTATTTTTAAATTGACTGCCCTGTTGAAGAATAAAACAGGTTACAGCAAAGTACACCAGCATGCTTGGCTAGATAAGAATAGTGAAGGAAGAAAAAATATGCAGCAAGACATCAGTGGATAAATGAAAGTTCAGTTTCTCATGTTTAGTTACCTTTCTATGCAAATAGAACATACCTTGGAGGGGTATCTCTTGAGCCAACACAAACCTAGCACACTATTCATTGCTCCAAGTGCTGGTATGTGTGCAACAATCTTCTCACTCTCATGGTTGACAACAACAACTTCACCATCTAGAGTTCCAATAACCATAAGGCTTGAGTTCGATGGATGGTACTCGAACTGCCTTGGGCGAAATCCACTGTAGTCACCCCCTTGTACACCGCCCGATACAGAAAGAGGACGCAAGAAAGGCCATGCTGAACAACCCACTTTGGCAGCACAAAGTGACCTGGAATAAGATGATTGAGATCTCCCTAAATCATGTAAAGGCTTTTGACTCAACATTCCCCCCCTGCAAGGATGCCTTGCTTTAATCTCACGATTCTGCAAGATACTAACAACACTCTGTTTGTTCATTCTTCCATATGGTAGAAACTCAAAGTGCTCTGAAAATATGGCAAGGGCCGTGTCCTTGTCAATCTTTTTAATTGGCAAGTTATCAAGGATTTTTAGATTAGGTAAGGAAGCTATAATGTACTCTCTGTAATATTTTTCGAAGCATATTGGTGAGGGATTATAAGAGAGATGCTTTTTCAAAGCAGCATATGACATACGTCTTGAGTTAGAAGAACTCGGCACAGGCTCTTCTTCTTCCATTGCCCATGTCCCAGAATAAATCTGACAAAACATTAGAGAAAAATCATCATGGATAGCATGCGAAAAAGATGAACAGAGAGTAGAGTTTTCTGATATGATAAGGAAAATCTTAATTTCTCCATGGCCTCTTGAGAAAAGCATTTCCTACAAAAATAAGTCACAGCAAAATTATGGCCACGCAACAAAGAAATTTCATTCTGAGCATCATCAAACAAAGGAACATCGTTTTGAGGCATTATCAAACAAAGAAATACGGTTTTGAGGCATTATTCATTTTCAACACTCATGCATATTCGATTAACTAGACCCGGAAAGAATGGAAAAACAAGTGAAAGATTACCATTTATTAAATTCAAGAATAAGAAAACTTGCTTACCTCAGTTTGCAAGCCACCAATCCCATTCCATCCAGTATGTACATCAGAGTCTTCCATTGCGTCAAACACCCGCCAGCTATGTGAAAAGGTCAATTCGCTATCATCTGATGAATCCTCGGATACACTTTGACGATATACATCATAACTATTTACAGAAAATGTATTCACAAAATCCTCTTGTGCATCTGAATATGGCTTTGTTCTTTGGTCTGTAGCTAATAACGATTCGCCATTATGAAGCCCCATGTCCATATTATCTGAATCAGTTGCGGGACAAGGACCTGTATGATGGCAGCATAAGCAACTCTGAAAGCGGAGTTCCACTAATGATGGGAGCTTGAATAGCGCTGCAGTAGATGTCCAGAGGTTGGTAATTCTCGTCTCGCACAATGAGAGACACTTGAGGTTTGGCATAAAAGCAAAGCAATCCTCCCGAAAACTGGTGAGTGAAGCACTGAAATCCAGGTTCATCGTATGCATCTGCATGAACTTCCCAGTCATGTTGAGCTTCCGAAAATGTGAAGATCGCAAGTTTAAGACTTGGCATGTCAGACCTCTCTGAGAAAGAACCCTAAATTTGCATGCGAGTGAGTTCAACACCAGAAGTGTGCATACTTATCTTCTCCAGTTAAGTAAATTTTGTAATTGTACCTTTTAAGTAAATTATGCATCATTCAAACAAGAGGGACCACTGGGTCAGAAAAGTAAAGTAGAAATAAGTACTAAGTGACAATAAGTACTCCTTCTGTTCCAAAATAAGTGACCAAATTGAATTGCACATAGTTTTGGGGAAAAAGCTGTCTACAAATGTGTGGTTAAGAAAGGTTTGCTTTCTGGTCCAAAAAAAGATTGTGGCTTTAATTCAAACATGGCCGTCCAAAAGAGGAAAGATTTCATAGAGGACACCTATTTTGGAACATCCAAAAAGGAATAAGAGACACATATATAGGAAAGGAGGGAGTAGTTGTTGCAAGAGGCAATCTGGGAAGGAGAAAGCCGGTTAGTGGAAGACAAGTGGTTCAAACAAACAAATCACAAGCTGCAATATATATAATTTCAGAGTAAGATGCCCAACAATCAGGCACTCGAGTTTACCCCTAGTAAACATATGCAGATACACTATGTTTCTAGTACACCTCTAAATCTTAGATTTTCAAAAGAAGTCTTCAAATCTGATCAATTGCAATGAAAAAAGATTGAAAGCTGTCAAAGTTTCTTTCAGAGTGCTATCTCATGCCAACAATGCCGCATTAAGCATCATATTAGCTGCTACCGGAAAGAGGCAGTCCCATAAAGGATTTTGCCAGCACAATCAAATTAAGTTCTTATTGTAAATGCAAGCGTTTAAGGATTGTCAACCAACCTTTAACCTCATTTACTAAATCTAAGCAAGTGCAAGTTGGTCGAACAGCGAACAGTTGATAACACTCGGAGAAAGTTAAACTAGTATGCAAGAAAACAATTGAATCGGAAACTGAAAAGAAACAAAACTTTCAACCAGCCAAGAAAACAGCGCTGGCTTGTTCCAAATAAGAAATGATAAAAGTGCATACATTTCGTAATTTAAATAGGATACTTCAGCTTCCTTAATTCATAGTACTATACTGCTTTCTAACGTTTCTCGCACTAAAACGAATGAGAGGTGTTCAGAGAAAAAGAAACAGAGAACATTAAAGAGACATGAATATCTACAAGGCTCCCATTGTATAAAGATGATTATTTACCAAATCAGGTGTATCAATCAAGCAAACTGGATTAAAATGATGGATCAAATGTAAGCAAAACTATTGTCATGCCCAATAGAGACCAATTCAATCAACTCAAACAATTGTCAATGTAATTAAACAAGGTAAAGTACTACAAGTTTGAGAACATAAAGCAGAATGTTAGTCGTTCACATTTATGGAACTCCCAGCTAGAACTCTAATATTTATCTGTCAGATACCCCTTAAAATAATTCTTCCAAAGATACCACAACTGTCAAACAACTGAAAGTTTTTGGTCTTCATTGTTTTTCCAATTACTGAAGTTCTGCCTTGGGCAAATGAGTAATGACAGAGCTTAGTGTTCCTAAACTTGATAAAGTGAAGCAAAAGAAAATCTCCGCAAGATAAATGATAGAAGAGCAAAAATAATCTTTCTGAGGTGAAAGGGAGTTGCTTACAACAAGAAATCCTTGCCGAATGACTTGTCCAGGAGGTCAACAATCCGAAGTTTATGGTTAAGAGCGTGCAACAGTAACAGTACATAATCTCCATCCAAAGAACATGACGACCTTTGAATTATGTCAACTGCATCAATCTCTGATGCCTCAATTATCATGAATACATCAAAAAGTGGATGGAAATCGATGCTCTTTAAGTCATCCAAAAAGATCACAAAGCTAGACACCTCATGTTGGGCCTTCTGGACCTGAGCCTGAGCCATAATAATGAAGAAATCCTTTTCACACTTGGAGAGGTATTTTATGAAAAGCTTGTGCTAAATCCATGTTCTTCAGAATATAAACAGCATAAGTTGAAAATAATCAAACAAGATAAACAGTGAACATTTTGTGATGTGCAAGTAAATTTCATTCTACAACTGGTTTTCTATTTACTCTTTTCATTCCTCACATTTGATTGTATATGAGAGTACAGTTCAATACCTACACACAATAGATCTATGTCATTTTTTCTAATAAAAGCCTTGATATTTAACGGTATAATCATCAACTCTAGAAACAAAAATGCCGGCACATTAAATTTCTTAAGAAAGTGTATGAAACTGAGTAGATTATCAATATCCTTTCTTGACCCTTATGGACAGTCGAGAAGTGTGATGCAAAAGTAAAATATTATAGCCTTATTTTTATGCTGGTTATCCTACTATAATGTGTGTGATGAGAGCAAAAAGAGAGCACATGCTGTAAGGGAGGTGTTAGGGCCCAAACAACCTTAAACCAAATACTAAATTTTCACTCTTTCTTTGAATCAAGACAGCAGAGCTCACATACAAAGCAGTGGATTCAGTGCAAAAGCATCATCTTTATCATGAAAAGTGTATACGCATACGGAAAGCTAACCTTAAAGAAAGCTGACAAAATTGCTTTATTAGGCAGGGTTCCTTGAGTGCTGCAAAAATCAATATACCTACAACCAATACCGAGGGAAAATTAGATCAACTAAAGCATTTAACAAAAATGGTGCTGTAAACCACAAAGCCAAGGAAGCAGCCATCAGATATATAATCTTCTGTTTTCTTTGATAGATGATATATACCTAATCTCAATCAACATTTTCTTGTACTTTGCATGAACGAATTGCAAACATCTATGATTCTGCATTGATAGTTTCACTGTTCCCCTTTTCTTTTATTTTCTATTTCTTTATGAATACTTAGAACCAGGAATACATCTACAGCCAGACTTGAATTCTCACCATTCTTAACAAGTGAACATGAACTGTATGAGCTTTCTGTATTTTGAAAACCCAACGTAGCAATAGGTATAGGGTAGTAATATTGTTCTCAAGTTCATAAGTTGATAAATCCATCTAAACTAGATCAATAAAAATAAGAAATCATTAAACTATTCTTCCAAGAATGATTTACCCCTACTCTCCATGCCAAGGCACTCAACTACTGCATACCTAGGTTCACAACCAATTTGAAAACACCATAAGACATGTTATCCTCATTCTTAAAGGACAATAGTGGAGGATCATTTTCTAGAAATTGTAGCTGGGCTTATAACTATTTCCTTTATAAGGCAACGATTATTCCAACCATATCCTTCAATCTTTCAGTCCATTAGAAATTGCAAGACGCAAGGATGGTGCTCAAGAAAAGAAGTAGACTGCACGGGGACATCCAAGTGAAATTTAACAAAATCAAAATGTGAAATAAACATTATGACAAAGTTTACATACTTTGGCTTGAAATGGCAAAGCAACAATTGAAAACAGCTAATGGAACAGTGAATATGCAAGAGAAAACTGTGGCTCCACTCGACTCTCGAATAGGGTTTGCCTCAAATAAACTATGAGAAAAGAAGCATACTACATCAATGCAAGTTATGAAATTGATTGGATTAGGTAGAAATGTAGACTTGTGAAGCAAACAAAATTTACCATAATAAAATAACAAATAACCCATGCTAATTTAGTAAGTTCAATGAAAAAACCAACATAGCTATGAACAGTTCTTACTAGATACGAATATAAGCCTTAACAATTATTTTAGTCTATCCGGTTCCATAGAGTTTCACTCTTAATCTTTGCATTCAAGACATCTTTCTTTACTCTTTCCACCTTTCTGGTCTTCATACATAATTAGAACTAAATTTGATTCACAGGTAGTTTGACCTTTGCTTTGAGGGTAGAGAAAAAGCCATGTACTTTTAAAGTAAAATACATGGAGGTATTTATAAGATGTGGGCACTTTAGAGGTAGACACAAAATTAAAGCAACATGTGAGGAGGCTATTACAAAATCTTGGGTGACTAAAAGGGGGTTTGGTAGAGATATCTGGAGTACTGATTCATTTCTTTTTCTGGATGTCATAAACATTAATATCTCAAGAAACTGGAAGCTGTCAAGTTGAAAGAAACATCTAAGCTTTAGACTATTTTAAGTGACCAAATATGCCAAATCCAGTGCAAGCCACTAGTCCATAGATGCGGATGTATCTCTAACAAATAGACTACAATTACCAATGATATTACCACAATGAGTATGTTGATCTCAGCTCCACCTGTCCTAACAACAAAGGAGAAACATCCCAGGTTCAGATATGAATCAGCAACCGGAAAAAAATCGGTTACTGATTATCATAAAAATACTAAAAGGAAACGAAGGAAAAGATTACTAGTCCATGTGTTAGTTTGTCCCCGAGGAAAAGAGTCATGCGTCTAAAATTCAAGGTATAGATTCATTTTTTTGCCAAACGAAACCAAACGTCATTGCTTTTGTTAGGGAAATATAAAGAAGAAAAAAGGGAAAATTTAAAAAGTTTTCATTGTGATGGTGTAAGAAACAAAGGCTAGAATGATGAACTCAACTCCTTTGGCC